>DWNR01003239.1:0-12004 GCA_018250455.1 Polygonus leo | reverse complement strand
TCATAATACGGCATTAGAAAATACATACGACCCTAAATTTTCACCCTTCTAGCATCAACCCCCATTTTTTTATAATTTTTTTTTTTTTTATTATTTTATCTCAGTATCATACGCTATATTAGGCAACTTCAAAATTTTTAAAAAAATCTTTGCTGATTATAAATATACTAGATGGGTTATTGTGTTTCGGTTTGGAGAGGCTTAATTGCGTGCTACTTGCGTGCTTTTTTTTATAATTATTTTTTTTATGGCAGAACAACGTTTGCTGGGTCAGCTAGTATATTATACTATTTTATATCTTTGGTTAATACCTATAAGTATACTATATCACATTTCAAAGCAAAGGTTATTGATTAATAGATGTATATTATACTACCTTTGTTCCTATCAATGTGCAAAATGTGCGCAATGTGATAGAAAATGGTGCATATAAATTGTGCTGTATTAAAGTAATCTTAATGTTGATCTTGTTGATGACTAGAAAATGTTTTAAGGTTATAATATATATAATGAAATCGTATAAGATTTTAATAGTAAAAGTAAATGCATGATGTAGCATCAATTAGATGTCGCTACTTTCGTGATGCTGACCAAAGACAATAAAGTTAAGTAAATCAGGGTTATCAATTTTGAATGATTATTATTTTTACATAATAAGTACCGATTATATTTTCATTAATCAGCCCTGATGAAACTTTTATAAAATTTTGTTATATCATTATAACAAATTATTAAAAAATAATTAAATTTCGACAAATAAATCTGTAACAAACAATAAAATATTGTTAATACTTAATTACAAAAACTGAAGTGATCTTATTACACATTTTTTTTTAATAGAATATTGTATATTGTATGAAATGTTTTAAAAATTTAGATTCTGAACCGGTAATGGCAATAGATTACAATGAGTTTATAGAAATCCTAAGTTACACACTGAAATAAATACAGTAACATTTTCTTCTAATACTACTAATGCGTAGCCTTACAATATAGCTACTTATTTCAGTAGATATCAAGTAAGAATACGAATAATTTCCTTAATAGTTTTAGATGAACATTATGCTTACAAAATGTAGTAATATTTATTATCATGAAAAATAATTTAGCTAAATATATTCAATTTATAACTTGTGGCTATTTCGTAAATATACATAAAATAAATATAAATATAATTTGAAATCTATAATTAATTATTTATAGGTATATATTATTCCTGATATCTAGTTACAATACCGAAAGAAATAAAAATGAAAAAATTCCGTCCCCCGCGAGTGCTAAAAGAATTTATGAAAAGAAATTGAAATTACTTAGTTTGTAAGTAAGTAGTCATTCTATGTTTAATCAATCAATATGTTTAATTAATCAATGTTGTTTATTTTTTAACGATCAATCAACGATTACATTGATAAATTATTAAAACAAATACAACTCAAGAACAATTTTTTTAAAGACACAGAATCCAAATCTATGGTTGCTGTATACTGTAGTGTAAGAAAAATATTGATATAAAAATCAGTGAAAGGCTTCATAACGAATTACTTATGTTTTATTGTCGCGATATTGTAAGCTAGATTGTGGTATAATGATCGCGATCGATAAATATTTAATTTATATTTAAAGTTAATGGCAGGGAGATTTCAAAGACAAGATTAGATATTTTATTAATAGAATTCGAGATAAGTAAGTATTATTTTACTATATTTTATGACTCTAGGTTAATGAGATTGGTCTCAGTCTTATTCTACGATGTTTGTGTATAATCGAATAAGTTTTATGAAATTTAAAATAACTCTTATCCGTCAAAAACTGTCAACGTTAACAAACAAAGAACAAAATGTAACATTTAATACAAAAATTACCATATTAAAAATCCTATCTATTCCTTATTAATTTGATTTTATACAATACGAGAATAAATGCAACAATTCTAATACAAATATTGGAGCATCCTTTACATTTCTTATCTACTTGGCAACCGAACTTACATTGTATAATATGTATAATTCGTTTTAAAACAATATGATCGAAATAATAATTATGCAAAATCTATACAATCGTACGAAATTATATGTTACAAAATTATGATCTAAATAAGTACCTATATAAGCTCTTGTTACGTAGGCCAATTCTTAAATTCAATTTATCGTTACTGATGCTTCCAGACTTTACTTTAAAAAATCATCCATTAAAAACACCAAAAAGGAAAGGAATACGCCAGCGTTAGGTAAAAATTTATATGTAAAAACTGACAAATAAAAGTTTTCTCTTTTAAAATTAATGACATAATATATTTTCATACATCATTATTTACTTTCATTTTAAATTTCCAGTATCATACAATGTAAATTCGGTTTCTATATAAACAATGTAATTCACATGCAATTTGCAAGCCCCATATTTACATTACATTACAAAAATCAGCTCTCGTTAAGATATTTCAACTAGCAAAATCTAGCTAAGGATAAACCTCTAACTATCAAATAATATTCTTAGAAATAAATGGAAGAAATTTATACAGGGTGTTTCGAAATTCAACGATTATCCGAGTGCTCGATATAAGCGAGCTGGCTTTATAATATGAAAAACGCTGAAACTATGTAATTGGTATTTAAGAATAAAAATGTAGTATTTTTTATTAATAAAGGTAATTTTTTAGGTTCCGTCTTCAATGCAGCATTGCTACACTATTTTATATAAAATGTTCGGTTCAAGTTTGCTCAAAATATATTTATTTGAATAAATTAAAGTTAAGTTTCAAACTTCATTTTTTTAGACTGTACTGTATAGTCAAATTGTTCTTGAAAGCATTAAGCACCGGTGTAAAATTATTATTATTTATATATTTTTTTCGTTTAGACAGAAACTGGCCTGCATTATGGATTTGGATTATCGTTGATCTTTGGGACACCCTATACATGGCCACTAACTAACTTTGGACCATAATAACCCAATTACTTACAATTTGGTGTCATGATTGTTATTTACGATTATAAACAAACACTACACTCAATTTATGTAACTTTGAATGGTTTACGGAGAAAATATTTTATCGCTATTTTTTAAAAAAGACTTGTATTTTGTAAAATATGTATTAATATTCAACGTTACGAAAACTGATTGTACTATTGGATTTGTCTACATATTATACAGATCTTTCGAAATCACAGATTTTACCTACAAATATTAAAAAAATGCATTGAATAACATAACTTTAAGCTTAAACGTAATTAATTTCATTGATAATATACCGTTAATAGCAACGCCTATAGAGGCATACTAGACAAATCAGGAGATAGAGATCGTTCAATTTAAACCTAAACTTTCCTTATAGATAATTTAATTGAGTAACAAAATTAAATATTCAAAGTCATTAAGTAATGCACAAAATAAACTAAAATTGTACTAAAAATAAATGATCAATAATGGAAGAAGATGGGATGTTTAGGTTTAAATTAGATGATCTTAACGCCAAAGGACGAAGAAACGAAAATCTCATGGTAAATGTTGGTATAAAGAGCGACCCTTAATAAATTCAGACGTATGGGTCTTCTTTTGGTTATCAAATTGCTCTCCCATGAAATTTGTGCAAATTAAACTTATGAGATTGTATTTTAATTCTTGTAGAATTTAATAACGAAAAAAACAACATCTTTGTTGCATAATCTAATAAGTCCGTAATGAGGTGTAGTAATAGGCGGCCTTGAGGCAGTCTCTACCAACCAACTCAATAATATTACTCTAAATTGAGTCATAAATTTCCTTTACTTGTGACAACCCTACATGGTATCTTCTCTATAGCCAATTTCAAAAGAACCGACATCGGTTGTCTATGAAAATATCAATATGTAAGATTATAAAGTAAGTTACAGTCATATCCCTATTTTCATAGACAGCCGGTCTCAGTTAGTCCACCATATTGGTTTATATAATTTCCAAAGTCTATGAAGTTGATAGATGTCGACATTTACCACGAGATGGCGTTAATTACCAAAATTATCCTCATAGTCCTATGCCCTATACTTTATACTATGCTATATTTTTATACATACACCTACGCTGCTTTGTGCTTCTTTCTTGCATCTCTTCTATGTTCGTTCAGCGGATGCGGTTTCAACTCCCTGATATCAAGCTAAGAGGAATAATAATATTTTAGATACTATGTAGAAATATCAGTTATTATTTGTAATTTCAGTTAATTAATACGGGGTGAAGGCAAAATATTGATACATTTTTTTTATAGTGTAAAGGACATCAGCCGCCCATGGACATCAGTAATCTTCCTCAAGTACGATTGAGTCATACCTAAGTTTGATCACAGATGCGTTGCTTGAGGCCTAAGATGTTCGCCTCGCGTTTAAGTATATCCATAAGTGAATATATGTTTATTAAGTACGTAAGAAACAAAGAGATAAGTACATAAATATATAATGTATCAAAATGATATCATATTTATCTTTTTCCTAAAATGATTTGGTGGTTTATGGGTCAATAAAAGGATATGATGATAAATCTTTTGATCACTTAGTGTATGTCTTGGAAATCATCGTGATTGATTTTACGATTTAGATCACTTGAAAATTAATGTTTACTTAAATGCTTTTCAATTATTTCCCAATATACTTACTAATACTTCATCGTCAGGTATCCGGGATAATAAGTCCAGAACTTCATTGTTAGGTATCGTGTGAGGCCTAAGTATTTTTCTTGTAAATTTATTTATACCTGCAAAGTAATATTGGTTAATTATAATTTTTAATTTGACTTAGGGTAAGGAATTATTTAAACCATATAATATGTTATATAAAAATATTCTACAAATTAAATAAATATCTACTAAGTTACTCGGCGAATTTGATTTATTCTATTCTAAATACTAATTAATCTGAATTCAATACATTGACACATCATCAGTCATCCTATATTGTATTTTTAACCTAATAATGCATAAAAAAAAAAAAAACATTTCTGATATCAGTTGTATAATTAAAACTCATATGGCAACACTTGATCTGTCTAATTAGGTTAAGCTAATGCCATAGACCTAGAATTTACGCTAGTAATTACGACGCCCGTTATCTTTGGTCATTATTAACTTATAATTTGTCAAACCTTTGGTCATTATTTTATTAAAAACTAGCTGTGCCCGCGGCTCCGCCCGCTCCCCTCCATTTAAGGGTTGATTTTTTATGGCCTAAAACCTGGCCGGGGGTCTTCTTGACAGTTTAGTCAAGTCAAAATCCGTTAAGCCATTTTTACGTGATGCACGGTCAAATAAACAGACAAACAGACAAAAATTCTAAAAACTGTTGGAACGTGTTCTGTTATCGATTCTAAGTATACCCAGCTAATTTTTTTTCGAATATCTTCCACGTATAGACTTTTGACCCTCTTTAGCTTTATTATATGTATAGATTATTTGATTTTTTTATACAACTGTGTATAAGGCAATAATTTTACCCACTAACTGCACGACGCAACTGAGAATAATGTGTTTAGCTCGGGCCGGTTTCTGTCATACGTTCGATTGCAATCGAGTCGTTTTTATTGTTATTTTTGGTAATCGAATTTTTATTTTATATAGTTACTGTAAATTCGTAAATCCTAGAAGTTTATTACTTATACTCCTACTACAACTACGAAACATTAAGAAGGAATTTTAATTGCCCATTTCACAAAAAAAAAAAAAACATTTTTCTAACACAAATACCGATGACATAACACATATTGTAACTACTAAAATACTCGTTCGACTTACCCCAAGCCATTAGCAGATATCTCAAGGGGATAATATAGAGAACGAACATCGCTCCCGCAAGCATAATTATTGCTATGTAGCTTAGGTACGGAACTGTGAAGTTCATTAGGCTGAAACATGACATTCACTATAAAAATATTCAATTGAGTATGTGAGAGTGTATTTAATCAATGTTCGCGTGGATTTTTCTCTTTCACCCCCCTTTTTTTTCATTTTTTCGACGTCTCTTAGTTGATGTTACATAAGTTAACCTGGGATGTCCAGTTACTGTCTCTAAAAGTTAATGATCTAGCAAACTGAAATATCCTCCATATGGATTTTTTAACCAAAATCGTTATAAACTTAGCCTTGTCTTCTCAGTGATAAAATATATATCTATCGCCTATATACTTCTCAGTGTTAGAACATAAAATTCATAGTAGACTTTGGAATATTCTTTCTCATTTAAATTATACTAGCTGGTTTAGCATAAGATTTTCTGCAGTAACGTTAAATTTCCAATAATAAATATATGTCTGAATCGAGATTTAGACTATCCTATCTCTCACTTTGTCTTACACTTCTCACTTTGCCAGTCACACATACTTACAAATTTCATTAAAATCGGTTTAGTAGTTTCGAAGTTTTTTTTTTAATTTATTGTCCAACAGACTATGTAAAGGACTTTGTCGCATAGCGACCACATCGTCCTGTAATTACTACCAACATATCTATTACTAATAAGAAAATTAAGGACAACAAAATCAATTACTATATAACCCTAAATCTGCTAATTTAATTAGTATTCTTGCCTCCTCAAACAATGGGAATGTAAGAATATCATTTGAGTAGCCTACATGAAAGGGTTTTTATTAGTTTCGAAGTTAATCTCGAAAAATCATCACGAACATACATCGTGTCACGAGATTTTTGTATATAAAGATTAGTTGATGAAAGTCTAAGATATGAAATGAATTCAATATCCAAAGTCTTCAATGTCTAAAAAGATTTTTAAATATTAAACTTACTTTTTTACTGCTTCCCCTAACGAGGCGACGTAACCAATTGCATTTTGCACAGTCTGCGTTACTTCTTGTATTGCTTGCAATCTTTCTTTGAGAGATTTCTTTTCCTCCTAAAAGAAAAAATAAATAAATTTAAATACAGAAAAATAAATATTGAATCATGTATGCTTTTTAAATTGTAAACTTAGCTATATGTACCAAACTCCATATTTACTGCGTACTCAATAGATAATTGTATGGAAAACGAGTATAAAATATACAATTACATTGACTACCGACAAGCTAACGACTACACTATTATAAGCTATGTCATATACCAATTATAAAAAAAATAAAAACAGTTTGTTTAATTTCGAAATAAAATAAAATTGTGTATAAACAATAAGACACAAAAACTAGTTTTCTTTCGTTATTTCTTCCATGTAAGATAAAGTTATACATATGTATGGAAGAATATCATGACACGGGATATTTATATATATTAAGAATTATAATAAGTATTTTACTAATAATCATACCTTATCCACTTCTTCTTCATCATCTTCTTCAGCTAATAAGTCGTCATCATCAACGGGTATTAGTAGAGGATTACCTCCTAAAATAGCATAAAGAAAATATTTAGAAATCAGATTGATTCTTACCATTTTTATTACCAACAAAAATGGCGCGAAAGAGACTTTTTATAATGCGGAGAGTAACTTCCGTACATCCTTATGATGATGTATAGAGTAGTTGTAGTAATCGTAGAGAAAAATGAGGGTAGTTGGTATTACAAAATAGTAACGCCAACTAGGCATGCCATGCTGATGATGTTCGAAAATAGATCGATAGTATAAATTATATAATGTGTAACTTTAACAAATCATACTACAGTCGTCCCATTATAATACGTTCGTTTAGACATATGTAATCGCAATTAAATGATAACTGAAGCAAGCGACTCTTTCGAAACATCGATTCAAATTATAAAAACCAGTCATCTTTTAAATTCAAAATCAAAAACCTTTTCTTAATTATAAAGTATATATACACTTAATGAATATCAATAAATAAATAATTTCTTATTTAACCTAGTCAGTTTAAAAGGAGTAGTAAGAAAATTATACCATAAAAGACAAAAATGAACCAAATAGGCTCGATTACTCGATAGTCTCGATAGTTAATCAGTCAGAATATTGCAATCACTTCCTTATGGTGGTTAATACAATATTTTATGTAGATTATGTAAAATCTTTCCAAAATATGATTTATAGATTACGTTAATTATATTATTTTAACTTTGAATATGATTTATAGATATGATTGATATGATTTATAGATGATATGATTGATATGATTTATAGATAAAGTTATTTCCTTCAACTTCAAACTTCATATTTATTTGTCTAAACTGATCTGACTTCTGAAGTTAGTATTATCTATGAACGTTAATATACATCTATATAAAGTAAGATATAGATCATGAGGTGTTGATCATGAATGACAAACGTTAAAACGGAACTATTATAACGGGACGACTTAAGGCCGCGATCTCACTGACGACTTTGAACCGATTTCCCAGCGATAGCGTTCTTCTTACGTTTACGCAGCGACAACATTGCGTGTATGCGACGATTCGACGCGAGCATTGCGTGTTTTAAGGTTATATCTCATATACCATGATAGCTATGACAGTCGAAATTTTCACAGGTAAAGTATTTCTGTTGCCGCTACAACAAATACAAAAAAAAACAGAAATAAATAAATATTTAAGTGGGGCTCCCATACGAGAAACGTGATTTTTTGCCGTTTTTATCGATGGTAGTATTGTACCCTTCGTGCGCGATTCCGACTCGCATTTAGCTGATTTTTTATTCGCGTCGCAAAAACACGTGGACATTACGCTGTCGCTACGCAGACATCGGAGGAGGGCTGACGCTTAAAAATCGTTCGAAAAACGCTAGTGGGGTAGCGACCTTAGATACACAACTTTAGCCCTCTATACATTTTATACGCTCCTTGCCTATCATTAATCCATGAACTGTATGGAGAAGTTTAACAGTCTAATGTTTCCCTTAAAGTTCTCTTCAGGTATACACAGGAGTATGATCCACCTTCCGCATAACAACATTTACCTCTTTATTAGTCTTTTTAACCTACAATTGAGTTAGTCTTTACCATATTAACATCCATTGCATGCAAACATAAATACACAGACAACAAAAAATATTAGGATCAAAGATATTATAATGGTCTATTCTAGATTGAGAAAAAAAAAACTTTCAAAATTCGAATAAGACGCTTTTCCCGCCTTTAGTATTATCTGTCGCTTCTTAAAAATAAAGGACAAGTCATCTTTACAATATTACCAAGCTTCGATTATGAGTCCGTTAGTCTGTTGTGTGTTTGGATTGGTAGGCACTTTTATTTTTTTACAAAAAAAAATATTTATTTTTGTGATACCACCATTACTACAAATAATAAAATGTTGCTAAAAGTATTAATTAATTAAACAAATAGCACTATCATTTGTTAATATATTAAATGGTGATATGGAACCCATCTTGCAAGCCCGACAAGATAGATTAGGCCGATTTTTTAATCTATGCTTATCATTAAACAAAATAATATAGCCTTGTCTATGCGCGAACACAACAGAGATAAAAGAAAAAAAAATGTAGCCATTTACAATATCTTTGATCACAACATACATTACAATTTATTATAAACTTACTACATAAGAACCAAGACTTTATATACTCCCATGGGCTACTTCGGAAACGTTTTATTGGCACTAGAATAATAAATCATAAATAAATAAACACACTAAATAAAAATCAAAAGGGACCAGGATTTGTATTGTACATAAATGTGAAATTAAATAAGGAGCATACACAATATTATATACAATTTTGCTCAAGATATTGGCATTGCCATATAAAAAGGTAATGTTGCCAGTATGCCAGGGAATTTCACCAAAGTCAGCCATAGATTTTTTTTTATTTTTCTTTTTTATATGTTTATTTTGTAAATAATTGTAGCTGTTATGTGTAGGATAATTATACATAAGCTAAGATATTTATTAATAATTTAAAAATATAAAGTTATATTTAATAATACCTATTTTAAAACACGAATTGAATTTATTCATAGCGTTAATAAATAATAGGTAAAAAAATGGGATCTAACCATTGCCAAGTTAAATACTATTCAATAATAATACAAACAATTATAAAAAAGGCAAAATCACATACAAAAACAAAACACACAATTAAATGTAAATACTCGTACAGTTGAAATAAGAAAGAAGATATTGCTTCTTCTGTTTTTTTAATTTCTAGTCATAAAATATTTTTTAATAATGTAAAGTACATTATTACACTAACCTGTAAGTCTATAGATGAGCCAGTTCCTAAAAAAGAAGATCAGCAACAGAAATGGCAACATCCACATCTCGTAGTAGTAGCAGAATGCCAACCACGCGAGAAGACCCAGGAAGGATCGAATCCGGGACTCCCATTCGAAACAGTCTCTGGAAAATAATACAATTTTAGAAAAAAACGTGTTGCCAGTAAACTTTTTTTTACGAATGTGTAGTTGCTGTTGGCCCTACTGGTCTTTACAGCTTCGCCGAGCATTTATGGCAAGCCAACTAAGGGCTCAGCCGGGAAAGAAGACCTGGGCTAGAAGGGGAGGGATGGGCTCATACGTCGGTTATTCGATATGGGTCCATCCGCCTTCAATGGGAATTGAGATGGCCTAAGTCATCTCTTTCCAACAGTGGATTTGTGGCTAATCTAAAGGCACCTGTGAGGTTCGGATCTCGACTTAGACAAGCGGCGGAACTGGCGAAAGGACTGGGGATACCGAGTAGCGTGACCGCGAAGAGCTTAGGTAATGTTATGTTCTGATTATTATTTTACTGTATCTTGGACATCAAATATGATCCAATTGAGGAAGTGACCTTACCCAGGCCAGTGACTATCCATCACTAGAAGTGGTAAAAAAGCTTTAAAATTAATTGGCAGACATAGGGACAACCGATAGAAGCGAAAACTTATAACTAAAAACAACCACAGTCCCTAATTCTCAAATGACAATATCGTAAGGGGGTCAACAGAAGTTAACAATGTTGTTTATTGTGTAATGCTTGACGCCTTGTAGCGATTTTTCTATCAAATTACTTGCGTGCTGAACTGTATTCGATACGCCGCATTGATGCGTGAAAGAGAGAGAGAGAGCGCGAAGGGTAAGGTTTGGGACGCATCACTGTCGCTGACCGTATTCAATTCGTTCTTATGAGCCATGCACAGAAACAAAACGACGTAATAATTAATAAATAGCTAACACGATTTGAGTTTACTCGTTAAGTAGATATAGACTATTGTGCAATACCTTAAGCGTAAATATGGCGCTGACGCGCTTTCAAGCATTTTACCCTGCCCGTAGTTGCTATATAAGTTTTCACTACAATAAAAGCTGACTTTAGATTCACAGTATAAGTAGCTAAATAGAAATGGTTTGTTATTTTGATGAGGTTGCGAAATGCTTTTCCACTCTTGCGCGGCACACTTTGCGCCAATATTAAAATAATAAAAATAAAACAATTATTTTTTTGTGGCTCAAAACCAATCAATAAAGTCAATTTCTTATTTTTTTAACACGATCTCGATTTGTCCGTAATTTGTCAATGTATATTTTTTTTTCTTAATTTATTTATTTTGTGACTGAAAACCAATCTATCGAATCAATTTCTTTTTTTTTTTGATTTTTTATGACATTTTCTTTCGTTCTTATCACTCGTCTGCTGCCTGTTTGTTGCTATGTTACGTTCATTATTTGTTTAGTTTTCTGATATTGTTTTATAACTCGTCATTCGCTATCGTTCGAGCACTCCCCCATCTATTAGGATATTTAACCTAAGTTCACGCTGCATGACACAGATAAAGACATTAACATACTAAGCGTTCTAATGCAACGTTCAACAAATCTTCGGTATATGGAGAAGAGTTTCTGCAGAGTTTTTGCAAGGAACATATTGTTGTCATCGCTTATAAGGGGATTATAATACTTCTTATTAATTACCTCTCTTTAGTAGTTACCTTTTATTCTGTTTTATAGCTTTTACCTCGGATTTATAATCTCGGATCTCGGATAATTTTACATAATCCTCCCTGAAGCAATTAATTGTGTTTCGGTATGGAGAGGCGTGGTTGCCGGCTATACTTAAACGCGAGGCAAACATCTTAGTCCTCAGGGGTAG
>DWNR01003238.1:0-12004 GCA_018250455.1 Polygonus leo | reverse complement strand
GTCCATGGGCGGCAGTGGCCACTTACCATCAGGTGGACTGCATGCTCGTTTGCTACCTTTACACGATATAAAAAAAACTATCCTTGAAGACTAAGATGTTAGCCTCGTGTATAAGTATAGCCGGCAACCAAGCCTCTGCAAATCAAAACACAAGAACTGCCACACGGAGAATTATGCGGTTGGTGGTGGTACCTCCCCGGTCAAACTACATGAGTTCTACCACCTGGCTAATGAAGTGAAGTCGGCACGCCTCTTTAATAGCGAAACACGATAATTACTTCACAGAGAATAGTGGCTGTATGTCCGCAGCGGAACTACATGAATTCCAATACCTTTCAAACTATACCAATTATACTCGTACTTTACAATGCCTATATAAATGTTTAGTAAATTTACATAAACCTTTAATTTCTGTACAATTTTATAGCGTAATTACATTTCAGTGGCCATTGTTGAAACATAACAACCTCCATACAAATCTTGTCTATAATAATTTCGGTCTGACGCGAACACAATAATGGCTAAAAGATAACGTTCATCGTAAAATGATTTAACTTTATGCTACGTCGCTTTGTCACAAACAGGGCTATTGTTCTATGATAACAAACAAAACTGTGATATAAATATGCAGTGATAGACTTATAGTTAAAAGCCCGACCCTAACTTTAGTTTGGGTTCATATCTCTATATTTTTCCAAATTAAGTGGTTATTATTTTTGTGAAAAAAAATAGCGATAGCACGTTTAAGAGAATACAAAAAAGTACTCAACAGTGTGTAAAATCTACCAATTGGCACTTTGCCAGCTCAATGAATTATGACTGATAATGTCAGGGGAAACTTGCTTAGTATTGGGTCCATAATAGATTGACAAGGTATTAACATAATAATTCAAGGCAATAATGCTATAATATAAAAACTGTTATAGCCTAGTAGTTAAGGAATCAACCCCGCACGCTGAAGGTCTGGTTTCAAAACCAGCCAAGTGGAAGAACTCATGTAATTCGACCGGGTAGATACCACCGCTGCCCTCATAATCCTTCGTGAAGTAATTTATTATGTTTCGGTTTGGAGAGGCGTGATTGCCGGCTACACTTAAACGCGAGTAATCAACCTCTTGTACGATTTAATCCTATTGTCATCATCGGGTATGATCACTGATGGCCATGGGCGGCAATCACCAGTTACCATCAGTTGGACTGCATGCTCGTTTGCTACCTTAAGACGATTAAAAAAAACAGCTACCACATAGCCTGAAGATACCTCTGATTGTAGGTATTAAATATTTTAATTAAATTATCGCTATTAATCAAATTAGTGTATCAAACGAGCATGGTTCTTTACGCTACTTCATGTTCAATGGTCACTGTTATCCCTGGACACATGTATTCAACCTCCAGAACTATCAGGTATCTAATCATATCTGCCCTTTACTACAGAAGTGCATTGCTACTTCTAAGGACTAAGAAGTCTTGTGTTTGAGTAGAGTCCTCTTAAAACCTTCTCTCGTAATACTTCTGTAAATATATACTGAAATCCTATGAAACTTATGACGCTCTGAAATTTAGCGATGAACGAACTCTGCCTGCCTGGTTTACTCTAGTACTACTGCTACTAGCGCTAATTTTAGACTTAACGAAGTAGCCAACGAAGTAGCAGGTCATATGATAGTATGTAGCCACAGGGTCCATGGCCATCTGCAATGAACCTCAGGTAGAAATTGACGTTCTATTTGAGGCCAATGATGGTACATATTTTAGAGGATAATCACCTCCTTTTTCAATGTGACTAAATACGACTTTCTAGAAATGCAAATTACTACCAAATGCCACACAGAAGAAAGAGGTTATGTTACCCGTGTATCCATATAAAAACATGTTCTTTTCTCTTCTTTACTTTAACTCTTAACAACAGTTTTTTAGTATGTGTGATAGACAAAGCGCGAAGAGTGAAGTTTGGGACGCAGCACTGTCGCTGAGCGTATTCAATTGGTTCTTGTGAACGGTGGAACAAAACGACGTAATAATACCAATTATTATTACGTCGTAATAGGTAACACGATATGAGTTTACTCGTTAAGTAGTTATAGACTCTTTTTCAATACCTTAAGTGTAATATGGTGATGACGCGTTTTCAAGCATTTTACCCTGCCCATCATTGCTATAGAAGTACTCAAAACCCTCCACCCACATGAGGCTACGACATTTAGCGATGAACGAACACTGCCTTAATTACTCTGCTTACTCAGCGTTAATTTTATCAACTTATGCTTCACCTTGTTACCGAAATCGTATTCAAGGTAAATCTCTTGATGAACGCGGCATATAATTTTAGGGTAGTATTATCTGACGCACCCAGACCTACTCAAGTTTGAGTGGCGGAAACATACTGAAGGTTAATTGGTAGTACCTACACGTAATTTATATCGTTAAGTAGTGTAATTCATAACTTATTATACTTATGGATAAGAAACTTGTGACTCGTAATGTTGTATTATAACAATACACACACATTTGCCACATCTACGTCTTTAAACTTAATTGACCCTTGAGGATGAGATAAATCTAAATTTACAAACACTAAATTTATTTTAATGACGTATTGTTTTAATATTTACTAAGTACTTGCTTTCATAGTAAAAAATAGCAAATTTACACTCCATTTGATGTTAAGATGATACAATTCCGCTCAATCAATCCTACCTACTCGTCGATTGAAATCGACTTGAAACAAGTCTATAATTCAAATTCAAAAGTTTTTGTGTATTATAAGATAATAGATAGATAAACTAAACGAAGGAAATAAATATATTTCAACACTTATCAAATTATTCATACAATATGTGTCAGTATTAGCCCCTTACCATCTGCTTAGAAATGCATTACCACTCCTAAATACTAAACAAATAGTCTTGAGTTTAAGAGTGGCTGACACTTCACCTATTTAATTAGATTATAGAAACCCGCTAAATTTATTATATTTACAACTAATTTGAATACGCCTTTTTTATAATCTTCTATTTTAAAGCTAACGCGTCGGAACTGCTCCGAATACAGCCCCGTATCGTTCTTATAAAAGCCTCCCGTCCAATGCTTAATTCTGTCGAGTAATTCCCAGTAATTGGTTGGCTGATGGAGAGATTTTTGTTAAAAAGGAGATAAGGGACCTGTTTAATAGTTAACCACTAACGAGAATATGATATTAGTATTTTAATAATATATTGAATTTATAATTAGGATTAAGTCAGATAAAATATTTTAGATCCAAAGCGGCTAAGTAATAATACAAGTATTGTGGCGAAATAATCTTCATTTCACTTTATAAAATATATGACTAAGTAACTGATACTATTGATTTTAAAGTGGATACGACAAAGCGTGTTCATAAATTTATTCGAACAAGAGAGTGGGCAAAGCCGTACTATGTTTGCTAGATTTATGAAACCGATTTGGGATATTACAGACACATAGTAATGTATTTTGTACAAATTGTTTGCACAAATCTCTGTTGGGATTAATACACTCTTACATTACACCCTCAAAAAAACCTAATATACTGTACGGACGATACCTTTTACGAATTATAACAAGAATAGCAAGTAGGTACCACCAACAGTGTGATTTGCAATATTCTAAATATTAAAATATTTCAAACCGCTTTATTTAAACAGTCCTAGCCTAGTACATCAGTCATAACCTTCTTCCGGATTCAAATACCAATTATTTGATTTTTAAACTCATGTGCGTGTTAGAAATCTATTATTAATTGCTCTCGAGGAAGGTTTTATACTATGTTGAGGATGCCTACACATTTAGGTGTCAATAAAAAAATTCAAAATCTTCAGTGCGAAATGGCAAGTTTCGAACAAGCTTATTAATTTATGGCTAATGCGATAGAGAATGCCATAAAAAATGAAAATGACCAAGTCATTTTCATACAGAAAGAACAGTGCCTAATAGATTAAAAATGTTTGCCCACTGTACTATTCCATTCTATGACAGTTCTGTGACATTCCTTGACTAAGACTTGTGCCAGCACAAGTCAAAGTATGTTGTTCCTATAAGCAAGGAGTACGAAGCTACAGCCATCACCTTTTAAACCCTTGATTCACGTACCTAATAAAAATCGAACAGAATCGCAATCGTATTCTGCAATCCATTTTTCTCACTTTTCTTACGCAGAATTTATGTAGCGTGAATGCGAGCTGTAATCAACTCCCTATAGTTCGATTATGATTATATAAATGTCAATGACACCATGCTCCACGTATGCACCACAGGTGCTAATTTTATCGCTGACAGTCTAATAGACATCCTATATCACTATACCTCTCATATCCCCTCGCCAACAGTACGTCAATCGCGCAAACTAGCTGTAAATATTCCGAATAAATTACCAGTCGTTTTTTCGTTCCAGTGTCGATAGATGGGATAGGATTGAATTGTTGACGTCGAAGCGAACCGCGTTATAAGCTTAGCGATCGATTTGCGTGCTTGAGTAATGGATTTGACGATGGTTGTAATAAACGCTTTGTTGGACTCCAATTTTTAAAGTTTTTATTCTGAGAAAAACCTCTATTTTTTCTTATTTTTTAATTACATACACATCTTCACGCCAAATCCTTAACGGGGTAGGCAGAGAGTATTTTTTAATTACGTGTATCTTATTATAGATCTTAATTTATTGATTTATTTTTATTCATTTATTTATTTATTTATTATGATTTTATTGACGTAGAAAAACGTCGAGCATTTTTACCCTTAAAACTTCACATAACTTCGATTTAAATGTATTTTTTATTGTAATATAGGACAGCAATACTAAACGTCAAATTTTAAGATTCCAGTCTCTAAGAAAGAAAGTCCAAGTGAAGAAAGGAAAAGGAAAGATTGTATTGTAGACGTAGAATCGAGACACGTTATAAGCTTATAACTTCGATCTGCGTGCTTCAGTTATTGATTTGACGTCAGCTTTAATAGTCCCTTGATTGGAGTTATGTTTGATTTGAAGGGCCTTTTTCTTTAAACTCAACATCAATGAGGATTACAGTTGCAGTGATAGCCACCACCAACCACTAGGTTTAGAATTAGTTTTGAACGCCTGCACGCACTAGATGTGCATTTTTTTAAATGATATAAAAATGAAAAATTAAAAGTTAAATTATCAATTTCTTTTTTGAACTATAATTAGTTTTTTAATGAAAAATTAACATATTACCTCTCATACCTATTAAATAGGTTAAAGTCTTAGGCATGCTCCTCTAATTTTTCTAAAGCTAAAGTATATTAAAAATGAAATGTCATTTTCATTTCAATGAAGAAAAACATCGTTAAGAAACCTACACGCTTGAAAGATCTTCAAAAGAATCTTATTTCAAAGTTGTGTGAACGTACCAACTCTCAAAAAACTTATTTTAAAGGCATGTGATGTTTACTTTTACTTTAACGCGATGAATTTTGGCCCAAATCACTGCTGAGATGAAACGTGATACCCCTGGAGGATTAAGAGTCTAGACTTTTATTTTCCAGGTGGTATAACTCATGTTCGACTGGGGAGGTCCACCGCCACCCTCATAATCCTTTGTAAAGCTATTTTTTGCGTTACGATTTGGAGAGGCGTGGTTGCCGACAATATCTACACACGAGGCGAATATCTTAGTCTTCAAGAGTAGCAACGCATCTGTGGTTAACCTCAAGTGCAATTCAATCATAATCGGGTATGATTAGTAATATCTGTAGTCAGAAGTGGTCACTTACCATTACGTATGCTTCATGCTAGTTTTTTTTTATATCGTAGAAAGGTAGCAAACGAGCATGCAGTTCCCCTGAAGGTAAGTGGTCACTACCGCCCATGGCTACCTTTATACGATAAAAAAGAACAAAAGAAGGCATATTTATATAACTTCACAGGACAAAGTTATTAATTCGAGACCTTGGAGTTTAATACTGCTGCAATAAAACACAACTAATCCTGATCGTATTTATCTCATATAGGATTGTGTTGAGGGCATCAAAGCAAAAGATCGATAATCGATAAATAGCCATCTATCTGCATGCTAACAGGATAAATTTTAACACATTTTTGAACCTTCTTCCAAAAGTTCTCTCCAAAGTTTTTTTTTTATCCCATAAAGGTAGGAAACGAGCATGAAGCCCACCTGATCATAAGTGGTCACTGCCAGTAGTCATCCAGTAATCATCCCAAGCACAATTAAATCGTACTTAATTTGATTACAGATGCGTTGCTACCCCTGAGGGCTAAGATGTTCACCTCGTGCATAAGTATAGCCGGCAACCACGCCTCTCCAAACCAAAACTGCGCGAAACTCCAGATCTGCGTTCTAAAATGATAAATTTTGCGATGATTTTAAATTTACTCAGTTTTAAAATGATAACTTATCCAAAACTTATGCAATGTTCACCAAATCGCACTTGTCCAGTGCAATACGATAAACATTAAGAGACGAAGCATTGCCACCCCGAGGATGGATAAAGCCTCATGTAGTATATTTCACAAACCACACCAAATCGAGCCAATCGAACCGGTTACAGGCAGCGGGGTTTGACGCTGCCTGTAACCGGCAATAAAACAGAAATAGACTTGATAGATGAGATACGACTGAATTGTGGGCGTTGAAGCGTTATAAGCTTAACGATCAATAAGCGTACTTAAGTGATGAAATTAAGTATACATCTATAGTGGATTAAATTGAATTGATGTTGTTATAAAGATTAGAAGCTCTGTGGGTAACATTCCAGTAGCTTATAAGTAGGATCTCAATTGAATTGTGGGCGTTGAAGCGTTATAAGCTTAACAATCAATAAGCGTACTTAAGTGATAAAATTAAGCATATAAATCTATAGTACATTTAATTGAATTAATGTAGCTATAAAGATTAGAAGCTCTGTAAATAACATTCCATCAGCTTAAAGACGGATCTTAAGATAAATTTAAAAATTTAATTAATATAAAATGTAATTTTAATTTAATTTGTTCAAATTTAGCATATTTTAGAGTACGTTGCATTTTAAGCGTATTATCGAGATTAAAAAAAGTATTATCATTATCTTTCTGATTAGACTAATAATATTCAAGATATATTAACGTAAACAGAATGTAAAGTCGATAAAAGAAGTTAGTAAAATATATCACAAGTCTACCAATTCGCACTTGGCTAGTGTGATGAACTGCTACCAAAATCGCTTTTATTCCGAACATACGCCTAGTACCCCTGAGGATTAAGAAAGCCTCGCAACATATATATCTGTGATCACACTAAACCAGGCCATTTATTCTAACTTCTCGATTTCTAACGCGATCTGAGAGTTTCAAACCACATATTTTCCGTAGTGTATTTAACACTACAGCCATAAAACAGAAACACAGACGAATTGAATTGTGGGCGTTGAAGCGTTATAAGCTTAGCGCTCTCTGCTTTCTGAAGTGATGAATTTGACGATAATTCCAGACAGCGAAGTTTAACACTACAGCCATAAAACAGAAATAGATTTGATAGATGAGATATGATTGAAATGTGGGCGTTGAAGCGTTATAAGCTTAACGATCAATAAGCATACTTGAGAGATGAAATTAAGTATTTACATCTATTGTGGATTAGATTGAATTGATGTAGCTATAAAAATAAGAAGCTTTGTGAATAACATTCCAGCACCTTATAAGAAGGATGTCAAGTTCAAATTTAGCATATTTTAGAGTACGTTGTATTTTAATCGTATTATCAAAATTAAAAAAAAATATTATCACTATCTTTCCGATTAGATAAATAATCCTTAAGAGACCTATACGTAAAAATAATATAAAAACTTAATAAAATATATCACAAGTCCACCAATACGCATTCGGCTAGTGTGGTGGACTGCGACCAAAATCGCTTTCATTCGGAGCATACGCCTAGCACTGCTACCCCTGAGGATTGAGAATGCCTCGTAACATATATTTCTGTGATCACACCAAACCAGGCCATTTATTCCAGACACCGAAGTTTAACACTACAGCCATAAAACAGAAACACAGACAGATGAATTGTTGATGAATTGTGGGTATTGATGCGTTATAAGCTTAGCGCTCTCTGCGTTCTGAAGTGATGAATTTGACGAGAATTATAATAATATTCGATCTTCAGTTTAAAGGTTTTGTTTTTAATATACTAGCTTTTTTGCACCGTACATACGATACTTATGGCTAAGAGAGTAGCTCAAAGCCGATGAACAAATAAATTAATTAAATAACTAATTACTGATATAACACTGTATGATTTTCATCAAGTTTATAATAATATATATATATACCTTATAATGAATGAAATATTTTGAATATGAATTTGAATTTATACTAAGACTAGCAGTTTTGTAGTGCTGTAATAATGAAATTGAAATTGCGTGAAATCTACCAATTACAAAAAAACTTAGCTAAAAGGTAAGTAATGATTTCTAGACAAAAATAATACGAATACGTCGTACTTACCCCAAACGTCCAATTCGCATTTGACCACTGCAATAACTAATTAGGGAAATCGCTGTCAAACAGAAATAACACGTAAATTTTTCATCCCACAGGGTGAAAAATGCTTCGCCGGGTATATTTATCTAAACCAAACCGAGACATTTATTCCAGATACCAGAGTTTAATACTACCACTATAAAGCAGAAATAGACGTGATACATAGGTACATACATACATACATATCTTCACGCCAAATCCCTAACGGGGTAGGCAGAGAGTGTCGAGTGCCAAATGGCACGGTTCTGACATACTTGCCTAGCTTCTTCTTCTTCTTCTTTCTTCTTCTTCTTCTTCTTGTTTTTTTCTTCTTCTTCTTCTTCTAGACGTGATAGATGAGATAAAATTGAAATGTGGACCTCGTCGTCGGCGTAAGCGTTATAATCTTAGCAATCGATCTGAATTGTGAAGTGATGAATTTGACGCCAATTTTTATAATACTTGATCTTTGGCGTGAACATGTTGTTTCTTTCAGAAAGATGATCATAAAAGAACTTATATTCGACCAAGATCCAATATAGTTAAGAAACTTACACGCCAGAGAAATTTTCGAAAGCATACTATTTAAATAATGTGAGATTAGATATTTAAATTATACAAAGTGTGTATCTAAAAGGCATGCTTATCGTCAAATTCGCACTTGGCTAGGGCAGTAAACTTAAGACAGTTTACATCGCTGTGATGATGTTTTCTTTCAGCAGCAAGTAAATCTTAACCTTTAATATTCAATCTTAACCTTCAAAATGAAAAATGATTTGTTATTTAGTTTGGAGTGCAATAAACTGTCTTAATCGCTGTGGATTGAAATCCCGAAGATTAATAATGCCTTATCTAGTATATTTCTCTAACCACACTAGACCGGTCCATTCATTCCAGACGGAGTTTAACACTACACTACACTACAAAGCATAAATAAACGTGATATATGAGATACGATCGAATTGATGGCGTCGAATCAAAACACGTTATAAGCTTAACGATCGATCTGCGCGCTTGAATGATGAGTTTATGTTTTTGGCCGTTGCTTTACTTATACCGAATAAAGATGCTTGGGGTGCATAAAAGGAGGTCCCTTTATTTATTTGGGTCTGATTTTCGTCCATTTGTCATTGTTCATTCACCTATTTGTCTGTCCGTCTGTCCCAGAGTCGTATGGCTTCAACCGAAATAGGTAGACAGTTTTATTGATAAAATATGTATTATATAAAATAAAAAAGCACTTAGCCATTTTACTACGTTAAAAATACACTTAGGTAATACTGTATTTATCTATGTGGCAATATTATCTCCTACACAAAACAATATCATCCATAAACTAACAACAGAACACTGTCTAATATGGCACAATGGTGGTGGACTTCTTTGCTAGGTGGTAGAACTCATGTAGTTCGACCGGGTAGGTACCACCGCCACCCTCATAATCCCCCGTGAAGCAATTTATTGTATTTCGGTATAGAGAGGCGTGGTTGCCGGCTATACTTAAACGCGAGGCGAACATCTTAGTCCTCAGGGGTAGCAACGCATCTGTGATCAAACTTAGGTATGACTTAATCGTACTTGAGGATGATTACTAATGTCCTTGGGCGGCAGTGGCCACTTACCATCAGGTGGACTGGCTGCTCGTTTGCTACCTTTACACAATAAAAAAAAACCACGCACATTTTTTTTAAACCTTAATTTGGATTATTTTTGACTTCAGTCAGTTCATAATCCAATCACCCGACCACCCCAGGCCATAATAGTGTTTCGACGAAAACGTCAGATCCAAATCAATTGGCTCACGATTCATGTCCTTTTAAAAGGCCATATCACAGAATATCGGCCATTGACTCGAACAGAACCGAATGGTTTGTATTCACTCAGCCACGGACACAAGTTTGGGATAACAAATAAGAAAAATGCGATGTCGATATTAATTTTTTTAATTTTCGTAAGCAAGAATTCAAAAAATATCTTTAATATCTTAAGCATTCTTTTTGATATTTTTTTTGTTCAAATACCTTGTACAGGTTTTTCCACGATGTTTTTTCGTCTAAAAGTAAATGATAATGAATTTAAAACAATACTTGAAAAATCAGAGATACCTGAGATTTCAACACTGCAAACTGAAAGACTCCGGAATTTTAACCATAATGAAATTTTTAATTTGGTAAATAAGGAAAATGCTCATCTTCAGAATTATTTTACAACTTTTAGGTCATAACGTTTAGTTGAGAACGGCACATCCAAATCACAATGGCTCGCGGTTCATGTCCGTTAAAAAGACTATATCTCAAAACGGGCCACTGAGTCGAACATAACTAAAAACTTTGTATCCATTCCGTGGGCATAAGGTAGCAATAAAAAATATTGGTAACTAGAGTGACGTGGAGAATTTATAACAAAATGTGAGATCTTCGCTATTGACTTTATAGGGAAATTTCATTAACATGTACTACGTAAAATATTATATACAATTATAACTCATTACTGTCTCACTGCTCGGCACAAGGTTCTAAAATATGTTTTTTAAATGCTCAGGTATTTTTTATGATATTTTCTTTCAGCAGTGAGCGTATCTTAACCTTCAATATGCAATAAGCAATCTTACCTTCAGAATGAATGAAATATCCGTTATTTAATAATAAATGTTTTTTTTTAACTCAGAATTATATTTACTTCCACTTATATTCTATTCGTCCTTTCCTAAACCATAATCGCGTTTCGTTGAAAACGTCGGATCCAAATCATAGGGCTCACGATTCATGTCCGCTAAAAAGGCCGTATCTCAGAATACGGGCCACTGGGTCGAACAGAACTGAATGGTTGGTATTCACTCCACAGTCATAATACTGAGATAAAAAATAAGGAAAATGCGGGCGTCGTGGCGCATTTTTAAAATTTCGTGGAAAATCTTATCAAGTGCTAGTTCAATGCAAACTTAGAGTTTCGTACTACGGAAGTGCCTAAAATTTAATAGATATAATGAATTATATGCAGTTATTTCAATGTCAGTACAGTAATACGTATTGTAAATAAAAAATATTTATTTTGCCAGCCAAATATCTTAAAAAATAGTAAGGTAGTCCTTGATGGTAAATGGTCACTACCGCTCATAGAAATGGGTTAGCAACCTAGGTAAAATGAATCAATATTAACAATTTAATGAATCTAGGCGTTGCTATCCCAGAGGACTAAAATTTTTGCCTACCATGTTAGTACACACCTTAAAAACCAGTACGTATTAAGTATATTTTACTAAAAAGCGTAACGTTACGTAAGCAAACGTTTTTTCCAAACTATATTTTTCCACTACTGTGCCATCACCTTTTTTTGTATAAATGATTTACAGGAAAATATTCGACAGTTTAAAAAATAATGTGGTAATTCCATTAACGTGTTTTTTTACATTTTCTGATGAATGATGCTCTTATCTATAACTAGCTGACCCGGCAAACGTTGTTCTGCCATATAAAATATTACTGAATTTCCCGTAGGAATGAGCGA
>DWNR01003237.1:0-12005 GCA_018250455.1 Polygonus leo | reverse complement strand
GCGAACATCTTAGTCCTCACGGGTAGTATCGCATTTGTGGTCAACCTTGGGTCAATCGTACTTGGGGATGACTACTAATGTCCATGGGCGGCAGTGACCACTTAACACTAGGTGGACAGCATGCTCGTTTGCTACCTTTACACAATAAAAAAAATCCTTTCATTTGATGTGAGTATAACGTAATCTTTATAAATATGCGGGGAGCCTATGGATCCTACGGTAACACGTATCGTACCGTACACGTATCGTTTTATGGTTTAATCGAAGTTGCTTATATATTAAGGCAGGGGTTCCCAAAGTGTTCGCTGCGGCGTCCTGGTACTCCATTATGAGTAAAGAGGGGCACTGTGAGGTTTCCTCTCGAAACTAAACTTGACCTAAATTTTAATTTTTGTGCATATCTTCCTAGTATCATTGTATTTGGAGTACCTAGAGGACGCGAACTGAAAAAGTTTGGGAATCTCTGGATTAAGATATCTTTTTCGTTTCCTCTATTGGATTCTTATCCACCTATTATTCTTATTCTTATCCTTCTGATTCTTATTCTTATCCTTTTGAATACAATTTTGGTTACGTTTAATGTGATAAGCGAAATCATTTGGATATTCCTTGAGGAAAACAGTGATGTAATTCTTTTAATTGATTTTTTTTTCTTACATGATAGATAGCGAGCAGTTCACCTGATGATAAGTTATCACTGCTGCCCACAGCCAATTGTAATCAAATTCAAATTTGATTGAAATGTACGTGGGGTTAGTCACAAATACGTCGCTACCCCTGAAAAGTAAGATTTTTGCTTTGTGTGTAAATATAGCAACCACTCTTCTCCAACAAAATCAAACACAAAATTTACTTCATCGAGGATTGTGAGGATGACTGCGGTACGTCCCCGATTAAAATTATATTTTAATAGGACTTATAAATTATTTTATCGAGTCGTTTAAATTTTAAGAATGTAAAGGAATAATCGGTGACTACTTACCATCAGGTAGCCCGTCTGCCTTATCGCTAGGTTTAGATATAAAAAAAAAAAAAGTTATGAAGTTAATTTAATAGTATCTTCTATCTTCTTATCCTTCAACTCCTCAATACAAGTGACAAATTTTTACACGAAGGCCTTAAAATTTTTATATTATAAAACGGGAATAATCATCGAGTTTCTTTATTCTTTAAGTATTAGTATCTATATTCACTTTTATGACTCAAACAGATTAATTCATACCAAAATATTTTTATGGGTAGAATCTGCATCCTTTTTTTATTGTCCTTTAGATGAAAATAATAAATAAAATTGTATAATATTTATGTTATACTAACCGACTGTAAAGTTATTTTACCGGCTGTGATAATGTACTAATGATGTCTGTATCGTTATTTAGTAACGAAAAAAGGTTTCACATTGCACGAAATGAGCTGCAGCGTACTCGAGGTACGGTAAATATTTAGATAACAATTATCACTACACCGCGAACCACCTAACTACAGCACTACCGTATAATCTCCACACGTTCTTATGACATCACATCCATTGCTGTTTTACTTACGATTTATTTTACCAACTTCGTAGAAAGCCAGCAATGTAAATGTGACAGTTAAATTTGAACATTCAGGTAGTTGTCCAAGACGGTGTTGTGGTAGTTAGTTTGATTACTACGTAATCGTCTGGTGCTGCTATGATATCATTTGCGAGTGCCGTGGTCACGCCCGCGATGATATTTTAAACGAAGCAAGGATTTTTCTCATTAACTCACCTAGCTCGTTTCAATATTATGAGCGAATTCTTGCGACGGTTTCTTGAAATGTCATTATGACTAGGTAAGCGGATTTTATTATGTACACTTCTGGTTATCATTTTTCATTACGAAGGAAGCGGTATTATGTAATTATAAACACCGAATTTCGTTTTGATATATAAAAATTTCGTTTTGATGTAGATATAAAAATTTATATTATTTTTGCTGAATATTAATTACTTTATGACAGACAGCACTTGGAAATATATCTTTGTTGTTAATTATTTTGAAAATCAAACCACTTTTTGGATTCTATCGAGACCTTATTAAGCCTTTGCTTTCAGTCCGTCCATCAGTTCTTCCATATCTGTCACACATGTACTAAAACTAAAACAAAACTAAAAGGGGTTCCCATACAAGAAACTACAACACTTCGGGGTTTTTCTGCCTTTCTTTCAATCGTAATAGGTAGACACTGGAAAATTTTACAAAATATTTATTACTATCGGTGCTATCGGTAAATAAAAATAAATAATATACTTATTTTCTCAAAATATATTTTCCAAGGACGCCATCTACGTACTATTGAACGAACTACGTATAAAATTATATTCCAAGTCCTAACAACGTCCTGTGTTTGTACGGAACCCTTCCTATGCGAACCCGACTCGCACTCAGGCGCGGTCGCAGACTCAGATTTTGGGGGGGGTCATACTAAATTTTGGGGGGGTCACAACACAAAAATACTGCATATAATAATATAAATGACATCATAAAACATTTGGAAGTCATCTTTTTTATTGCCAAAACGAGTAATAATATTTTCTGGTATTCATTTTTTTATATTTGGTATTCAATCTTCGTAAATTGACCATTTTTAAAAGGTTTTGCACAATTTTGGGGGGGGTCATGACCCCTGTGACCCCCCCTTAAAACCGCGCCTGCTCGCACTTGCCCAATTATTCCCATTTTCTTTTGTCTTTTTTATCTTATAAAGGTAGCAAACGAGCATGCAGCCCATCTGATGGTAAGTGGTCACTGCCACCCATGGACATCAGTAATTATCCCAAGAACAATTAAATCATATCTAAGTGATTGCAGGTGCGTTGTTACCCCTGAGGACCAAGATGTTTGCCTCGTGCATAAGGATAGCCGGCAATCATGCCTCTTCAAACCGAGACACAAAAATTGCTTCACGGACAATGAGGCTAGCGGTGGTACCTCCCCGGTCGAACTAAACGAGTTCTACCACCTAGCATAATTGAATGATTAACAATATTATACAAGATTCACACAACCTACAACATGTCCAAGAAATGGTACAACGTATCAAGCATGCAGTTTCTCTGCATTGCAAGGGGTTGTTGGACCCGAGCCAGCTCAGAAATGAGGATTACCAGCTTCGACCTCGATACAAGTAAATTTACTTATACGTCTGTACTATACTTGCTTTTTATATAGGAAATAGAATAAGAGTAGCCAGTGCATGTTCATTGGCAAAAGACAAACTTAACAGAATTCTAAAGGGTGGAGCGATACCACGACCACGCTCTCATTTGTCGCGCAGTAGTTTGTTCGCAATTTTTGTTCTGGTAGATATATATGGTTGTTGGTCGCACATAAACAAGAAGCGGTTACATTCATACAATTCAGGATTGGTGACGCATCTGAGGTCGACTTATACCTATCTGGGATCGTTTGAAGGTCTTCATGGGCGATAACTTTTCACCTGGTTGACTGCATTACCGTTTGTCACTTCTATTTTATAAAAAATGACTGTTTCTGAACTCTTACTGAAGACTAAGATAAGGTATTTATGAAATGTGCAACCACCGAGGCTCCAAACAGATGTGTCAGGCGCTACAGCGACCTCTTAATTTATTTTCTACCCAGGCACATACTGACCTTCCAAATTGGAATTACTTCTTTAAGGATTCCTGTGAACAAGTATTAATACACTTCCCTTAATACGTTCTATTTTTGTACCTGGAAACAAACAATAATTTTAGATTCATTTAGTCAATGTACGATCGCCATAACAGAACAATCAACCACCGAACAGATAATCGTCGAGAATCGTCGATAAGTCGTCAAAAAATTAACAACTCAAAAACATTTTTGATAATTAAAATCCAGAGCAGTAAACATATGAAGATAAAGCTACTATGCATAGTGATCGCTAGATGTCGTTTCGAATAGGTAGGAGGTCAAAAATTCACGTCACTAGAGGACCACACAGGAAGGCAGGTAGGACGGGCTCAGATTGGTCCAGTTTTGTTGGGTCTCATGATTAATTATTATTTTTAGAATGAGTATAATATAAACGTTACAGGTATTAACAGAGTGTTTAGGTACTCTTATATGATTTTAGTTCTTAAATTGTTACTACATACAACAATAAAATGTTAACTACACTTTTTGCAACCTTCAATGTAATAATATTTTTTGTACATCATAATTATCACAATCAAAATTAAAATTCCATCGCTGGGCACAGGTTTCCTCTCACCATGAGAAGCAGTTACATAAACTATGGCATAAATGCTTTTCTGTTTTCATCACCTAAATGCATCTTAACCGACTTCACACATCCCGGACCACCAGCGTGAGAGGTCGAAACCTTAACCACCAGCTTTTCTTTTTTAACATTGCCAGGTAGTAGAATTCATGTAGTTTGACCGGGAAAGTACCGCCGGCACCCTCATAATCCTGCGTGAAACAACATACATAAGTATTTCGGTTTGTAGAGGCGTGGTTACCGACTATGCCTATTTAAACATTAGGCAAACATCTTAGTCCTCAAGGGTAGCAACATATTTGTGGTCAATCTCATGCACTATTCAATCGTACTCAGGGATGATTACTAATGTCCATGGGCGGCAGTGATTAGTTACCACCAGGTGGATTGTATGCTCGTTTCTATAAAAAAAATCAACCTGGGCCAAATATCAAAAACAAGAAAATTTAATTAAAATTAACGGGGACATTTGTAACACAGCTTAGCAAAAAACACTCCTTCTGTTTTTAACTCATATTAAGGTTAAGTTTGTGTCCTTATGTCTGTTTATAAACAAATTCAACATTATTTACATGTGCCGTCATCATTAAAGCAATTGCTAGGTGATCTGTGAGCACTTGAAACAAGTATCTACTAAATGTCCAAAGTAAGTGTTTGAGTAAGCACTTGAATTCGATACGTACTGCAAAAGTTAGCAAGAACGTCAAATGTTGTTTATGTTATATGACATATAAAATATTCAAAATAAAGGAAGAACCGAGCGAGTTAAGACTATTGATAAGATTAATGGCATAAGGGATAAGTTTAAGGAAAAGAATAAGGGATCTGCAGTCAGAGCAGCAGTGGTTGACAACTTTTAGATTGGAAGTAGATTTTTGAATCAGTCATCGATTAAAATATGTGATGATTGAATGGTTGATAAAATGAACACAACTATTTAAATCCTCAGAAGTTGCAACATTATCTTACAAAATTTACAAGTATATGGCTGAAGCTGAAGTCCTATTTAATATTTATTTCTTGGAGTTGTCCATGAGTTTTAGTGATCTGACTATCGATACATTGCATACGCTGGTTCCAATTTAAAAAAATACATAAAGAAATTTCTTTTAAACAAGTACCCGAATCCTGTTTTCTCCTCCAAGCCACATCATACAACAAAATAGTGCGAACATACGTAAAGAATGCTTGCAATTTTTTATCCCACGTCACTGTACGTATCAATAAAAAGATTCGGGTTAGTCACATGCTTAACTTTTTATAGATCTGTATGAGTGTGTGCGGTTTCTTTGATGAATCGTACAGGTCTATAAAGTTTTGATTTTTGTATAAAGGAGCAGGTAGTAATAAAAAAATGTCTTACCGTGCCGCACTGGGTCGGCACTTCAAACGACCCGGAGCTCCCACGACATGCTTTTAAAAATATCTCCATTTTAAGGGCCTTACAACTGTTTTTGTGCTTTGGGCTGGCTTTCTGAAGTGTTGAATAAATATAGGAATTATTCTGATAGGCAGCAACGCTCGATAACTTCAAACAAATAGTTTTATTAGTTCACGACTTAAGCCTTTTGAACTTGTTTGTTCATACATTCATAAAGTACGTTCGCCTTAGAAAGTTAATTCTCTGTGTAGAGTAGAGTATCTTTAATTGGTTTGTCAGCATTTTCATATAATGACCGGCCGATTTAGCCTTCAATTTGCCAATTTTATGATATAATGTAGAAATAGTTTAATAATATTAAGCAATAAATTTTTATATTGGCAAAATAGCCAATTAATTGAAAATAATGGGTTTTATAAGTTTATATTATTCAGTTTTATGATTTATAGAGCTACGACGTCCGTATTTTGATTTAGTAAGAACAGGTTAAATGTCACTAGAGACATTTACTACAAATTAAATAGTGTTAGATGTTAATAAATCAGAGATTCTAAATTATGCATGCTGTGCAAACATAGCATTGTAATCCTAATTATTAATCATGTTATCGTGTTCGTTTTATTTATTTAGCTATATAAGATATTCGTTACTAATAGGTTTGTCTGGTACCTACACTGATTTATGTGTACAGGTAGACATCCGAGTGAATTCCACAGCGCGGCATCATAAGCCACAATAATATAAAGCTCGCTTACTAATCGTTGCAGGTTAAAACCGGCTACAAATGGTAATAAAATAAAGGTACATACATACATAGCGTGTCGAAAGCTCCTCCGATATAAATAGTGCGAGCCGAGGCGAGGCGAGCGCGGCGCACTGACCGACCATCGACAGCGATCCCGATAATCGGGCGAATGTTTGAGTTTCTCTATTTTCAAATCGGTCGGTCACGAGTCCGCAGCGTCTAGATCTCGTAACGCGCGCGTAAACGTTACTCTCGCCGGGACGGGTGAATGTGAACGGTGGGTTAACGTGATGCGTGCGGGTGGCGCGCGGGCAGGGAGTACCGCGAGCACGCGGCCGTGTGAACGCGCCGCGTTAATTGGCGTGCGGAGTGTCCGGCTGTCTTCGAGCCACGCGCCCGCGCCGTTCGTCTCGCGCCCGTTTGAATTTGAATTTACCGCCATAAATTTTAATGGCAAATAAACGCCTTTTATTGAGCGTTCTTGATTTTTAATCTATTTAGAACACGCTACATGCCGAGATCGATGTTGGATTTGGCCGATAGTATTTGTTTTTAATAACCAGGACTTATTTTTTTCTACCTCACCTTGCAATTAGAACGCAATAGACGGGGTTTTTACACATTGTGTAAATATATATTTGTTAGTTAAAATCGATTTGTTATTATTCGTTACGTATATGTTTTGGGCCTTGAAATGAAAAGATATTAGCTTTTTTATTACGAAACTTAATTGTAGATACTTAAGTGTTTGTTAAATAATAGAATTTGAACAAAATACACAATGTACTTTATTTATCGCATATTAATAAAGTTTTGTTGACTATCACTGCCACGTAATGATTACTTACAATTTAAGCACTTCACATGGTTATAATTATATGAAGTTCAGGTATTTGCTTCTGTACAAACACAATAGGTTATTGATTCCAGGTATAAGTGACTTCCCAGAACGATATCATTTCCTACCTACGGATTTAATCTCCATTGAATGTTCTTCACTGAAAACTTGCTATGATTTAGACTAATATCATCGCAGAATTTGTACATTTTTAATTTTATTATGTAATGGGTACTCTCGAAAAGTGGTTTTTTGAAAGACGTAGGGTAGATCGATTCACCACTAGTATCTGTCAGCGGTTTCTCTTCACCGCCAGTTTCGCCGTGACCATGATCCATGAAACTAAATATCGGCATCCAAAAAACCGCTTGTCACATAATAAAAGTACCTAATATTACTAACCTAATATCATACTCACTGATTATTAAATGTTTACATTATGTTTATCTAATTATACGTACATAATTATATCGCCAGATAAGATCTAGCTTGGTTTACGTTTAAAATTACCTAATGAGTTTTCGTCACCATGTTCCTTTTACTTTGTAAATGTGAATTAATTTGTGAATGAAGATGAAATAAATATAAAAGTAAGAATAATGTTTTGAATACAAAGAATCATAAAAATACCTGCTTATTATTAAGCATATTTATTTATATATTTGCATTTTCTGTGACGGGAATGGTCCATTTCGTGTATGTACTGAATAATGATTTTATAACTATGCGTCTATTACGAATTTACGCGATCGAAAAATTAAAAATTAAGTAAAAATAGTTGCTTATTATTATTTAATGTGTATATCGTTTCGTTTTTATTTGACTCTGATTGTCCATTTAGTATTTTAAAAGCTAAAATTTAAAAGATTATTTATAAGCTAAAAGTTAAGTTAAAAGATAAAAGAATAGATAAGAAGTAGCATTAATTCTCATCCAATCTTTTATCTTTATTTCAAAGTCCCGACAAAATAATTTCAGTTTTCACCACAAACCCTCCAGATTGACCGATTGTCGTCTGTTTCGGCGACGATCAAGCCTTTTGTCAATGGTGACATTTGCTTCCGAAATGGTGAATGTCGCCATGAATCAACTGGGAACCGATTTAAATGGAATTTCAGTTGTAAACCGTTAACTAAGTAGCTATTGTTATTTTTATTATTTTCCATATTAAACAATTAACAAATTTTGCACGCATGGTTGTGTTTGCTTTGAGAGTAATTTAATTGACATCTAAATTCCTTTCTTTAATATCATTAATTTATATATTTCTATGAAGTTTAAAGAGATATGAAGGTAGTAGTTATGTTTAATATAAAATAATCTGATGAAATCTGTCTTACACATAGTGTACAATCATAATTTGTACCCTCATAATCCTCCGTGAAGCAATTATTGTGTTTCGGTTTGGAAAGCGAGGTCGTCGGCTACACTTATACATTAGTCCTCAGAGCTAGCAATGCATCCGTGATCAAACTTAAGTATGACTTAATTGTACTTGGGGATGGTTACTGATGTCTATGGGCGGCAGTGACCACTTAACATCAGGTGGACTGCATGCTCGTTTGCTACCTTTGTACAAAAAAAAATCACACCCCAAATTACTTTTATTTTTTTAGTTCTCACCTTCAAACATTACGTGTATTAAATACGAGAAAATTACGAATATTTTTTGCCATCTGCCAGTTATTTATCGAATGCGATTTTTGCGACGCAACTTCCGAAGAGGCAAACGCTGCGATAAATCAACTCGTGGCATACTTGGCCACCAAATTTAACAGGCCGCGGCATTAGTGGACACGGGTTATGATTTGTCTCTGACATCCCCGATTATTTACTTTTAACTTATTGCTAAAGACATAAAAATACTTAGGGTTGACGACTACCGAAAAAAGATACGGATTGCCATCAACATAGGATAAGACATTTTTCTAAATAAGTATAAGTATATTTAGAAGCAGAGACATATAATATTACTTACAGATTTATTATAAAGTGAAAAATCTTAGTATTTCACTCATTTTGTTTTTAAAGCATGTTTTTAAATTTTAAAAAGCACATATTTAACTGAAAAAATAACCATTTTAACACTATAAGACTCATAAATATAACCATTAGATGAAAATTTCGTCGTTTCGTTTGATCCTATTTAGGCTATATCTTCAAAAATAACTAAAATGATTGACAAATAGGCTTGTAGCACGGTATCATCTAGGCAAGCTGTAAGTGACGTGGTTATCACCGCGTTATCGATGTCGCAAAACTCGAGCAAGGCCGTCGATAGTAACCGCACTCGTCCTACTCGGTTACCGAGTACCTATGTAGGTACATCACTATGTTTTGACAACAAATTGCTTAAATATTTCGCGGTAAAATTTATATTTGAAGGTGACTTTATAAATTTATTTGTTTATACTGCGTCGTTGGTATCACTTTATTTTATAAATTAAATAATAAAATTAAAGATAAAGCTGACAAATGTGACAAAAAAAACTTAGAATTAAAAATAACAACTAATTTGTAACCAGTTTTATTTTGAATCCATGCTTAAATTTAACTAGAACCAATTCTAGTCTTTCAACCAATTCTAGTCTATCAACCAATTCTAGTCTTTCAACCAATTCTAGTCTTTCAACCAATTCTAGTATTTCAGCAGATTAGAAAAAGGATTCCTCCTTTTCCTCGTTTTACAATTCAACCGAATGCTATTTGTTCATGCGTTATAGTGAAGCATGCAATAACGTTCTTCTCTCTTCATCTTTGTCGATTGTAATATCAATTATTTTAATGTTTGTTAGGTGGCAGAACTCATGTAGTTCGACCGGAGAGGTACTACCGCCACCACCGAGAGGCGTGGTTGCCGGCTATACTTAAACGCGAGGCGAACATCTTAGTCCTCAGGGGTAGCAACACATCTGTCATCAAACTAAGGATTGACTTAATCGTACTTGAGGGTGATGACTGATGTCCATGGGCGACAGTGACCACTTACCATCAGGCGGACTACATGTTCCTTTGATACCTTTAAAAAAAAGGGCCCAGTCGTTTGTTTTTAAATTTTTGATCAAGAATTAATTGCCTCTAATTTCCTAAATAATTTAAATCATCTAGAGAATATATAAGACAAAAAGAAAACCATGCTACTAGATCTTTGAATCGAAATGAACTTTACATTGTGTAAAATTATTTTACACTAAAATTTATATCTTATCAGTTGTATAATGACTAATATATATAGATTTACGACATATTAGTCATTATATTTATATTGTTATCAAAACAATGTTTATCGATGCTGATCGAGGTCGCCAAAAAGCCACAATTTTATTTGCTGATTTGTTTTTAGTACTTACTGAATAGTACTTACTTAGTACTTATTGTACTTATATTGAACTAGCAGTGCCCGCGGCTTCACCCGCGTGGAATTTGGTCCGCGTTCATATTATATTATATAATTCTGAAATTAAAGTAGCCTAAGTTACTCCTAATTTCATCAGCCATCTGCCAGTGAAAGTCCCGTCAAAATCGGTCCAGCCGTTCCAGAGGTTAGCTGGAACAAACAAAAATCACAAACGCTACTTAAAAAGTAAAAAATTGAATTGAAATTGAACTTGAAAAATATTAAATTGAACTTGAAAAATATTAAAGATAGACCCCCTCTTTTGAAGTTTATTTTCGATCATTTTTTATGAATATTCGGAAAATTTCAGGCGGTCACTTGCCGATGGGCGACATTGTATATACATAGGAATTTAGTAAAAAGCAGTTATTTTTATATTACAGACACTCCAATTTTATTTATTTGTATAGATTAGTTTCGTTATCATTGAGGTCATTGACCACATTTATGCCTTCAGACGTTCTTCTAAATACATTTTGGACCACTGTTTCTATTCGTGATAAATATTTGACTGCATTTGTATGTAACCGAAAAAGTTAATTCAAATGAAATAAATAAATAAAAAGAAAGTATACATGCAGGGTGTCCAGGAATTAATGGATAATCCTTTAACTGCGGCTAGCTTGACCGATGCTCTACTGGTAAAAAAAAATATGACCTTAGTAAAAGTGTCACGGTTTTCGAAATATCGTACAAAAACGGTTTGTTAATAAATTTCTCCCTACGCTCTCTCGTTTTCATGCCATTTCATCAAATATCAACATTTTTGGGTTTTTTATTTTTTTGATATACCTGACTAGTTGATACTTAAAGTGAATAATAGTGTATTCACTTGTACTGAGTGGCAAATGGACAGGTAGTTCACCTGATAGACAGCGATCGATTGAGGATTGAGATGATCCTCTGTTGTTTTTTTTAATACTGAAAGACGGTAGCAAACGAGCATGCAATCCACCTGAAGCTGAGTGGTCACTGCCGCCCATGGACATTAGTAATCATTCCCACGTACAATTTAATCGTACATGAGGTCAACGCGTTGCCACCCCTGAGGACTAAGATATTCGCCTCTAGCCGGCAACAACGCTTCTTCAAACCGAATCATAAGAATTGCTTCAAGGATTATGTGGATGGCGGTGATAACTCTGAAACTCGTATTTTACAACCTGTCAAGTATAATCACTTCTACTATTATGAGTTACCGGCTATCAAATTTTTTCAGGCAATACGCACATTGCTAACAATAAAATAACTCCTCTAAAAGAGAGCTAGAGCTCTCCTCCAAAGCTGGCGATGCATTGGCGGTCCCTCTGGTGCTACAAATGTCCACAGGCGACGGTGACTACTTACCATCAGGTAGCCCGTCTGCCTTATCGCTAGGTTTAGATATAAAAAA
>DWNR01003236.1:0-12006 GCA_018250455.1 Polygonus leo | reverse complement strand
ACAACCCTTATCACTTAGGGGTATGAAAAATAGATGTTGGCCGATTCTCAGACCTACTCAATATGCTCACAAAATTTTTTTTAAATCGGTCAAGCCGTTTCGGAGGAGTACGAAGACAAACATTGTGACACGAGAATTTTATATATTAGATATGTATTTATTTTTTATTGAAATGAATTGAAATCAGTATCTCTCACTTAAATTAAACTAAAAATACATAAACTATTTTTTCAGGTTATTTCGTCGTAGGACGAAAATGAAAATATATTTCTTTGTCTTACTAAACTGTTTGAGTTATTGTCATTGTAAATACACAGGTTGATTAGAGACTATATTTAAAATAAATCATTAGTATTATCAAATTACATAAAATACACTTAATCACTACCCACCCAAAAATCATAAATAATTTCATTTCTGTTTAGAACAGATTTAAAGTATCTATTATATTAATATTTTTCTCTACTAAGCTCTAAGCATTATTCCCTATTTAAATGGCATTATTTGCTTTTATCAATCAACTTGCGAACTATATTTTACCAAAGATGGTATTTTTTGTAGTGTCCTAAAATTTAAACGTGTCGTTATATATCAGAACATGTGAATAACAAATGTTGCATTCCTAAAATATCAACAAAGCCATTAGTATACATAAATATATTAGAAGCGGACAAGAACAACGAATTACATTGATTTTTGAAACATTTAGACAAAGTGTGCCGATTTGACAAAAAATGTGTTTTTGAACGGAAAAGGCAAAAATAAAAATACAAAAATGATTCAAAAAAATATATTCACATAAGTACAATGGCTGTGCTGACGTTGAAATAAAATCCACATTCTAAAATACTCCGTGTAAAAATATTATTATATAAAATGAATTGTAAAATGAAGGATGAATCAAAATAATATGAGATTATTCCCGTAATAACCAAACGTTATAGAGAAAGAAACAAAATAGACTTCAAAAGTAAGACACATATTATATTAGTTCAGTAAAATAAATCGTACATATACTATGAATATGATTAATCTCAAAAAGGCAGACTTATTTAAATAAAAAACGTGTACATATATAGTTATTTTGTTTCTTTCTTAAACGTTAGATGATACACTACTGATTCGGCAACTCAAAATATAGCAAATATTTAGCGTACACTTAAACAAAACGTGTACTTTAATGCAAATAATAAATATATTAAATTTTGAATCAGGTTATTATAGCCGATACAAATAATTGGAATTGGAATGTTTTGAATAAGAAATCCATGCAAGTCACACTTTAAAGCTTAATACACAAAAAGAAAAAATAAAGGCCGTTGTTCCTAATAATTTTGGAATATTTTGAGTCGTCGAGTATCTTATAGTCGTTACTTGTATTATTTTTGTCATACTTACTTTACTTGCATTTGTATTAATAATAAAATGTTTATGATTATAATTATTTTATATATATAAACGTTTACTTGAAAATTTCTCAACAGTTCATGATCGAAGGTTTCCTTTTCGATCCTGAACAAGTAATGAATGAAGTTAAGAAGAACAAAAAAAATAAAACAAGTAACATATAACAGGCGTACTAAAATACTGCAAGAATTAAACACTGAGTCTTGGCCGCTCTAAACCTTGTGTTCGAACTTTTAACGTACATAGCCTGTCAACTAATGCTGGCGTGTCCAACACATATATACTAGTGTAGTGTTTGTGTATCGTTGCATGACGTCACGTTACACTGCATAGGCATTATGAAAAGTATTTCTGAACGTGACCGAAATCGTAACTTTTTTGGCACATAATGGTATACGAAATGTAGCGAGATGTTTTGATAACATTATGTCAATTAAGACATCGTACACATTATGGGCAGAGCCGGATTAACCTTAAGGCAAAGTAGGCAGCTGCCTAGGGGCCCAGGATCGACATGGGCCCACTGCAGTCTGCAAAAAAAAAAGTGTGATAGCGCGAGGAGCTTGAGGTGACTCCGTACTAACACGCAGCCACCCCGCGTTGAGCCTGCGTATGTCTGAACCCTCCCTTAGGACGTCATCCACGCCTATATCGGGAATTGTATTCGGGGATGTAAGTAGAAGGCAAAAAAAATCATCACATTATTTAGTCAGTCAGAATAGGTAGTATTGCGTACAGGCCCAGACAGCGTTAATCCGGCTCTGATTATGGGTAAAATGAGTAGGGAATGCGCCAGCTTTAGTTAACCGGATTATGAAGTACGCAAGCGCGCCGTAGATCATACCAATATTTATTTCATTCCTGTGAAAAGGTTCTTCCTTCCTAAAAGATTAATATTTTATCACTTGCACGAAGTTCAGATAGGCCAAGACTTAGGTTATGTACTGGTAATACTTCTACAATACACTTATATATTACTGCGGGTAACTAAATACAATACAACATACATAAATCTAAAAAAGTAGCATAATAAAAATACAACCAAATTTAATACTAAGTCAAGATTAAGTACTAGATAAAGTATATAAGTACTTGGTTACTCACTGAAATACATTGGAACCGGATACCCTGTATATTATCTAAGGGACTACAAGTTATAAAAATATAATTTCTAGAAACATACAGTTCTATTATTTTTATATCTAAAAACGGATATGCTTTGAAGAAGGCTGAAATTGTATGAGTTATTAGAACCCAAATATTTTCGTAGACATATTATTATATAATCTGTTTAATGAATAGTAAGTAGGTATATAATGTAAATTTTCTTAGAGCAACGCAATTAAGAAAACATTTCTGTTGTCTCGTCAAATGAAACCTTATAATTGCTTAATATTCAATTACATTTTTTAAAATAAGTACTTCTGTCCCTAAAAATGCTAAATCAAATTGATCAATTTTAAACTTAGTTATTTGTTCCCAATGGAATGCATTGTAAAAAAGTTATTTAATAAGTTAAGTAAATTTGCATTATTTAAAACATTTTTGTCTTTTTTTTTGTGGCATCTTACATTTTGTGCGGAAACCAACAGGGACAATTCAAGTTGCTTTCTACCCTGTTATAAAATAATTACTAACCATTTGTTACAGTTACCTACATTTATAATATAAGAACTCAGTATAAGTACCTATTTTTATGAGAGATCTAACAAGTAAGGGAGATTGCATAATATGTGATGACTACTAATTCTACGAAAACTACATTAACTACAAACAATTATACTACATAAAATGATGTTTGGTTAGTAATATGGAAATTCTGGATTAAAATATTAAGTACATAATAATAATTATAATGTTAGACGACATAAGAGCACACGATGAAAGCATTCCGATAATAACACAACTATCAAAAGACGTCATTGGTAAAAATATACAAATCTGAACCGAAGGTGTTGCAGTGAAATTCGGTGAATACAAAACTGGTATACAAAATATGTCGCTTGACAGAAGATTCGGCGCTGCGCCGTATGCGACGTAATTTTAGTTAATGTGAAGAGGTCGACACTTTCAGCAGATGGGTTATACAATATTTCGTTATCAGGGAGTGCGCATTAAATCGGTAGTTTCGTCCATAAATTCCAGATATTTCTTCCTCTCAACGGGCAGACAAATATATAGTATCTACTTCGTAAATCTTATTATCGTCAGTATGTGTTGCAATTGCAATTATTCAACAAAAAATGCCAAAAGCAACCGTTAGTATGCCTTTTTTTATAATACATATTAACTAATTATGTATCCCGATGACATTCGATATATATACCGGATGAGACAATAAGAATGATCCGTATGAGTAGTCCTTACAGTAAATCTAATGAAATTATTCTAATTTAAATCTACCATGCAATAAAACAACCGTGCAAAACGTGCGTATAAGCGAAAACATCAATAAAATAATATTCCTTAATAATACATAAAAAAATACATTGGTCCTAATTTGGTACGTGTTATAAGGCACTACGTCTATCACATAATTTCAAAATATATTTTGGTTAATTTTACATAAAATATATGTACATTATGAAGTCTGGTTGACAATGCTACTTATAAATGTTAAATTCGGAATATTCTAGCTAGTAATAAGTATAGGAGTGCTGTGTAGTACGCTCCAATCTTCTACCTTTTAGTTACATATATCCAGCAGTAAGACATATTTATCTAGTCTACTTTTCTCTACTCAGTTGTATGAATGACAAAGACTTTTAAGTCATTGGCTTATAAAATATTTATATTATTTTTATTTGAAAATCATTAGCATTAAATTAATAAGCGATATTCATAAATAAATAAGAACAGGCTGTATAATTTTCTAAAGTGAAAAGAAAACAAGTGAAGTATAACAAAAATAAAATATGGCACCCGAGAGAATGGCTCAAAATTGCCAAAAAACAAACATTTTACAACATGTTATTGAATGTCATCATTCGTTCAATTTTATTTAGTGCCATTATTGTATTGCATATTTCATTTCATGTAATTTATATAATACACTGCCATATAATACCATAGTCTAAATTTAAATTCAAAATTAAGAAAATTATCCGTATTTTTTTTTTATGAATTGCAACAACAATATATGCGTTCATGAATTCTAAATTGACAGTACGCGAAGCAAAGTTCAGCCGAACGATTAGCAGGCTACTTTTATATAAATCACATAGTTCGCCTCTACATTTCCCATCTATTCAAATGTATATGATTTTCATTATCATATACCATTAATATAAAATAATTGACAAGTATATAACTCCTAAATTTGTTTTTCTAATATCATTCATTCTCATTATGATACTAAAGTACTGTCAACTTTATTATTATTCAAGATTTTTTTAATTGACCTTAGGTTAAATTCTTTCCCTTTCATGTTAAATATAATACATTATAATATAAATATATTAGGAGGTATTACTGGATACTCTCTGCCCACCCCGTTAGGGATTTGGCGTGAAGAAGTGTGTGTATAAATATGTTAAATGTTAATTAGAATTTCAAAATACGCACACAATACTGTAGATTAACAATAATGTAAGTCAATATAGACGTAATACATAGTCACAACTCTAGAATAATAATTAATATTTGTAATAATTACTTTTGTTTTGTATTTATTGTCAAATACTATAAGTACATCTGCTTAATACGTCAGCGCTATATAAGTACAAGTTAAAATACTGGGAATGTCATTTTTTATGATAATATTCTAGTCCTTACCTTGGCGTTGTCTATAAAAGGCAGGGAAATTAATTTTGCTGATGATCTTAATGTATGTTGTAATGACGTTATAACATCAATTATATAAAAATAAACAATAAACTGTCGTAAATGTAAGTAGGATTGTGTTACTTATACTTTATATACCAATCCTGATATTTTAAATGAGTTCTAGAACTTGTTTTTTTTCTAACTAGATGATTTCATTCGTTTAATGTTCATTTTATACTTTTTTTTTATCAAATGTCATTATTAATACACTAAACAATAAAAATGGGATATCTATGAGTAGATGATTATGTTTATTAGCACCTAAACCACAATAAGGTCTTTAAATAAATTAAATCTAAGGGACCTACGGAGCTCCTTGCGGCACACTGTATTAAGGGTACAACTAATAATGATTTGGCGATCAAAACTTTTTTCATCCATCTTCGGGGTATATGAGGTTATTTTTCTTTTCTTAGTATATCAAGCTATAAGGCCCCTTGGAAGAGATTAAATATCGGGTTTGGGAAAGTAAGGTGTGACCCTTTGCAAGCAAAAGGCTTAATACTAGGTCAAGGGCAATAACATCTATGAGGTCGCTTAAAGGATATTACAAATACTAGGTGACCCTCTTACAGGGATATATATTTATGTTTATGGAAGTCAGGCGGAGGTTAAGCACGAGGTCAGAAATCAGAAATTAAATGTGGGTAAAGTAGCTATTAGAGGTCAAAAATTAAATGTGGGTAAAGTAGCTTAGCGAGAATGAGTCTTTCAGTACGAATAAGTCCACTTTGTCCAGAAACACTAACATGTTACTAATGTATCAGTAGACCTTGGTAAATAGTATTGTCCAGCAGTTTCTAAACCACGTCGCTAGTTACAGAGTTACTACCTAGCGTACTGTTATATCAGCGGTTCTCAACCTTCCCTAGAGAACCGCTGATCCACCAGCTACATGGTTGGTACCTAGGCAGTATACTAGATACCTAAGCGACTCCCAACCTACAAATTCACCAGCTACAGAGGTACCTAGAATACTATTAGGCTAGCGGTTCCCAACCTACGGAGTCACCAGCTACAGAGGTACTTAGCATACTATAAGGCTAGCGGTACCCAACCTACGGAGTCACCAGCTACAGAGGTGCCTAGTATACTAATAAGCCAGTGGTTCCCAACCTACGGAGCCAACCTAGCACCTAGCTAGAGTACCACTCGGCCAGTATACTAATTGGCCAGTGGTTCCCACCCACGGAGCCAACCTAGTACCACTAGGCCAGCGGTCCCCAACCTACGAGTGCAGCTGCATAGCGAACAGACCTGTGGCGAGCGCGGCGGGCTCGGGCGCGTGCGCCAGCCGCAGCAGCGAGCGCGGGCCCTCCAGCACGAAGATCTCCTCCTTGTTCACCGACACCGATATTATGCTGCAATTTGAGCGTGCTGTGTTAATTATGTTAAATACTTACTGCTTCTTCTCCATAGCGAACTTTCCGAAGCGGCAGTGGTTTTATGACATTCAAAAATAGTTCTAAACTTTGAGTAATTGATTTTGATTTAAAGTGCGGATGTGTGTATATAGCGTGTGTATAATATAATCAGTAATATAAAATAAGTATAATAAGGCAAAGTAATAGTTTAATATCGACGTACAAATGTCGTGTACCCAAAATATCCTACAGGTGGTAGAACTCGTATAGTTCGATCGAAGATGTACCATCGCCACCCTCATAATCCTCCGCGAAGCAATTTTTGCACTTCGGTTTGGCTACACTTACGAACAAGGCGAACATCTTAGTCCTCAGGATACCAACGCACCTGTGGTCAACTTCAGGTAATCTTCCCTTAAATCGTACTTGGGAATGATTACTAATGTCCATGGGCGGCAGTGAAGGTGGACTGCATGTTCGTTTGCTATCTTCATTCGATAAAAAAATGTGATCATATTGCAAGCTTTTTCTTGATCAGGAAAAAGTCCTTGAGAATATGTTCCAAAAATCCATCTTACGTTCAATGCTATCTAAAATTAGCCTGAGTTAGAGTTACTTCGTATACCTACCCTCAGTTCACCCACAAAATATACCAAAATTTGTCAACGGATCGTTGAAAATTGTGCCAAAAACACAAACTTTCTGAGCGAAAAGAAAATTCCTTTTACACAATTTCTGTTACTACTAGATACTGAATAATATTTACCTTTCCACTCAAAAGAAAAAAACAAAAAAATACTTTCCTTTCCACTCAAAAGAAAAAAACAAAAAGAAAAGTATTCGTTTGAAAAATATTTAAAGAAAGATTTTTAAATTCTTTCATTCACTCACATTCACATTCACTCCACTCACCGTCTCAAATCATTAAAGTTCTCTACTCCACTCTACTCACCGTCTCAAATCATCGACCACAGCGACAGCAGTCAACGACCGCGGGTCCAATATATACAAGATATGCTCGTTGTGCGACACCAGGAAGTGTTCCCGGAACACGTGCAGCGGCCCGAAGTTGTACTCGCGGTCCGCGTGCGAGTGCTTCTTGTGCGACGGGTTGAGAAGCTCTGCCACGGTCAGCGGGTTTGATATGGCTTCCTGGAATTCAATTGGGGGCAAAGGTGTTATACTAAAATGTGAATCTGGGAAAATGTCAATTAGATTCATTTCCAAAATTTACGATAATGTTTAGGTAATAGTACTCAGAAAATCGACATTTCAGTCAACTAGTAAACTGACCAGAAGATTAACTAAGTAAGTAAGTTGTACAGTTGATCATTGGATCGATGAGTTTCTCGACTAGTCAGTTTATTCGTCGGTCAAGGAATCGATTTATCAATCGATTTCACATGCGTTAGGTATCGGCCAATTAATATAACTAATAGTCAATCACTTCGACTAGTATTTTGGCCAATTGATAGGCCAATCAGTTGACCAGTCAGGGGACTAGTCAGTGAACCAGTTAGTCTACCAACCAGTCGACCAGTAAGTCGATTAGTCAGTAAACCCGTCATTCGACCAGTAAGTGTCTGTCATTGACTGGAACTATTGACTTTAGACTTATTGACTTTGGACTTATTGACTGGTTAGACTTATTGACTGTTATCAGTTAATAAGTCGATGAATGAGTCTCTGAGACGCCATAAATAACAAAGTTTGTACCACGTCAACCTTAGAGTCAGCTCACCAGAACCTTGGGCCAGGTCGCGCCCTTGCCCATGAACAAGTACTGGAATACCGCGCCTAGCGCGCATAGACTGCATACGGATATGAACAGTCGACTAGTCGTTCGGTCTCTTAGTAAACTGAATCAATCTGTCAAACGTCTGTTGAGTAAGTCGACGTAGATTGATCAATCGATTGATCAGATCAGATCAGTCAATCGATCAGTCAGACGAACACTCAATCGTCCAGTCGGTCCACCAATCGGTGGACTACTCCAACGCTCAGTCAACGAACAAAGCGCACCTTAAACAGCAACGTCTGCAGCACGTCGCCCTTAGTGTCAGCGCGCCACAGTCTTAAGCCGGGCCGTGCGCAGTACGCGGCCGCCGCTCCGCCACGCGCGTACGAGTACTGGAACACCGCGCCCAGCGCACATAGGCTGAAATACGGATAGAACAGTTTGGTAAATTCTTAGCTAGTGCCCTTCTTATCTTCTTATCTTAATATTACTATAGTCTGATTCATAATTACGTTTCCAAAATGTACACAAAGAAATGTCACTGTCAAGATATGATTATAGGAATGAAACAAATTATTTTTGAGTTTACGTTACACATCATTTTCATTTTCGTACAAAATTTCGTAATGTTGAATAAAAAAAAATTAAGATAACCACTTTAACAACTACACACGATTTAAAAAACGCGCTATGAAAACATTTGAGTTCAACCACGATCAAGAATGACAACTACGATACGTAAAAAAATAAATTACCATTATCATTTTAATTTTCTACCATATTCTTGGTCTTTTATTATTATTACTGTACAATAAAGTAAGTCTAAAGTATAGCAAAATGTAAATTGATCTTAATTTATTTAGATTATATTTAAATTTACTCATATTTATTATTCATAGTAATAGGAATCTTCGATTACAAACATATTTTTTTACTCAGTTAACCCCTTTGTTTACATTTTGGACACCTAATTATGAATCAAAATATAATAGCCGAGTTTATTTTAAGGTAGAACAACGTCCGCTTAAATACGTTAGTAGATGTGATTCATCATTGATTACACAATTTGGTGAGATGCAAGTCCACGCTAGTATATGGCATGTGGCTCTGTAATGGATAGCTATAATGAATATTATATCAAATTGAATAAATTTAAATAATATTAATTGAGTTGAATTAGGATTGATCATATGTGTTACTTTGCCTGCAACCGGCAATGTGCACTACACAGGGCCTATCTCGCTGTACATCTGAGTCTCTTCTTCTTGCACATTTGGTTCTACGGTTAATGCTACGGTATTTTCTGGTCACCAGTAATATCTTCTAGTAGTAGCTAACCCGTATCTATAACTCTCTCGCTCGCACTTGCACTACTCCGCACCCATCTCTCTTTCACTCTCACCTGCGTCTTTCCTTCTTGCCCATATGATTCACGAGCCAGTTCGGTGTTCACACACGATGCTACGGTACAAGATGAACACTAGTAACGTCCTCTAGTAGTAACTCACCCTTATCTATACCTCTCTCGCTCGCAACTACACTACTCCATCCGTACTATCTCTCTCTAGCTCTCTCACCTGCGCCTCTCCTTCTTGCCCAGCTGGTTGACGAGCCAGCGCGAGTCTCGCCGCTCGCACACGATGCTGCGGTACATACTCGACACCAGCAACGTGTTCTGGTAGTAGCTCATCTGCACTATCTCGTGTTCTTCGTTCACTATCTCCATCGATTTACATAGATGCTGTAATGAATCGAGACACGGCAATGGATATCATTGATAATAATATGTTTTTCATTGACTGTGTACCGTGTATTTAATGTAAGGATACATCCGGGTGTTATACTGGGCTTATTAAAAAAACAGGATAAAATTTAGGAGAGCGACCCGCGTAGTTGCTCTATTATATGCTTATTACAACGCAACTAACTGTTACAATTTACAATTGACCTATATTAAAATCTTCTTGAGATTACGTCAAGTTAACAGGTGGTCTCCCAAACGAGTCTATTCACGCAAGCCTGCGGTCTCGTAAGTTTTGAAAGAAAACCGCATGAGCCGCTACCGCGGTAATTAAATTCAGTAGCTACGATGTGAATGAGAATTAGTTCTTAGTCTTACACTTGCAAGGCATACTGTAAGTCTGTTACAACATACGCCGATTCTATTTATTCCTTCTAGGTGCGTACTAAACAAATTTCTTAAAAGTATTTTTTTAATGATTATCTCAAACATTCGGAATTTCAAATTATTGTGTACATCCAAATAGAGTATTGAGTAGGAAGAAAATCATATTACCGGTCGACGACCTTAATCTGTAAAAAGATCTATAAATAAATACCTATACCACTGGTATTGTTTACAAATTATAAATTAATATTTATTTTATATAACAATCGCTATCGCCCCCGGCTCTCGTAATTAAGCGTTAAATAACAACGGAAAAAATGATAAGAGACGCGGCCATTACACTTCGATAACAAATAACTTGTATTGACAACTTATTTAGTTTGCTTATTAGCTTACTCTGATTTATGCTTCACGGCTTAGAAAATAATAACAAATATTAATCATTTGTGTTGTTTATAATAAACAATACGTATATTATTTACACTATTTGCAAAAACAAACGCTTTAATATAATCGACATTATCAGCGGATTTGCGCATAAATTAATGACGGAATCGTATACGGTTTTCACCGTTTCACATTTGTATTATATAATGTAAGTAAACTGGTAGACGCTGTACTATAGACGTTGTCAGAAATTTTGTATTTTTAATCAAAAAAAATGAGGAAATTAATCGAAATAATATTATATAAACTTTATTTTAGGTTGGACAAAATTACATATCTGTGCGAAATTTTATTAAAATGAATCGGCTAGTTTCATAAATTAGCACGGAAAAACATCGTATCACATTTTATATATAGAGTAGAAGTAGATATGCTATGATATAATATGCAGTAAGTTGGCCAATAAATGGATTTTCTTATCTAACTTTCTTTTTTCTTTCTAATATTGACGTATAAAATCAATTCTGGTGGTACGCCGCCTCATGATAACGGAACAAATTCGGATCAAATGTGACACTAACGTAGCACGTGAGTTTATTCCAGATTTCTCTCGGGACCCAGTTCTGAAGTCCACGTAGACGAAATGGCGAACAGAAGCTGCTTTCATCTAACGTAAAAATTCTCGTGTTTTTTTTTCACAGTTTTTGTTGTTGAACTCCTCCGAATCAGCTTGACTGATGTTTATGAAATTTGTTGTGTATATTTGATAGGTCTAAGAAGGCTATTTTTATACGCCTAAGTGGGGGTGGCACTGTGTAAAATTTTTACCTTTATTTTTTAGACGAGGCCCCAATTTTTTACCCCCATTTTTAACACGCTTTTATTAGTTTGGCCTGTATCTGTCTTTGTAACGGAATCTATGAGCTTAATTTTCACCAGTTTCTAGAAGTCTAATCAACTTGAAACTTTGCACGTACGGACCGATGACAATGCAATAATTCGATAGACAAAGTAAAAAATAAATTATAATTTAAAAAACTAAAAAAACACGCTATTAAATCTAATTTAACTAAATATTTAAAAATAAAACTGTAGTAATCAATTGAAAAATTCATGTAATTGTACAAAAAGCGTGGGGGGGCTTGACTTTGATTGTT
>DWNR01003235.1:0-12008 GCA_018250455.1 Polygonus leo | reverse complement strand
TCGTACTTGGGGATGACTACTAATGTCCATGGGCGGCAGTGACCACTTACCATCAGGTGGAGTGCATGCTCGTTTGCAACCTTTACACAATAAAAAAATGCAAATAACACAATGAGTGCTCACCACGCCAGTCGCGTGATGGTGCAGCCCCAGAGTGGGCCCGACCGTTGGCTGGATTGAGACGCTCTTCGTCTGTAAATATAATGATATGATTATATGAATAGAGAATATTCTTCAAGGTCGTATTAAAATGATAATCTATATAAATGTACATTTTTCCATACAAACTGCCAAATCAAACAATCTATCAAATATTGAAATAATGTTAGGGTAGTTCAAACCTGGATTTGAATTACCCTTTGGCTATGGAGGAAGGTCGGCAAACCACATTATAGTTTTTTCTATATTCACGAAGCATCAGAGTTTAGAGTCACATCCATAATTTACTTATTGGTCCGAGGAAAGTATCTCTGAATTTAATTTTAGTTAGGTATATTCTGTGCTTCTGAACACTCTAGTCCGCTACTATTTTCTATGAGAATAATACGAGGATGCGGGGATTCCTTGTTTCGTGACCTTGCATATAAAAATCAATAATTACAAAAATATAATATCTTTTTTATCTTTCTTTGTATACGAATTAACTGACTGAACACTGAACCTTCAAGAGACCCTGGTAGAAATGAAACATCTAAATGTTAAATATACTATGAGCTAAAGATGAATACCCAAATGAACTGTGGCCTTATTTAAGAAGCGGCTTAATAGAACAGTGGGACGACAATGGGTTGTGATGCTGATGATGATGATGACTTACTATTCATCCCCGGCGGTGGCGGCTGGTACAATTCGGCAGATCGTGGTGCTAAAAGTTAAACAAATTTTGTTTTATTTCGGGAAAATTCAAATAAACTAAATTAATTGTTAGACGTACAATATAAAAAATATTTAATGTAGAAAGTGTGTGTCCAAAACTGAGATACAGTATTAGTATTAATCATCACAATCTAACATCATTTCTCATAATTATCCAGAAACAAAATACAAGGACGTGTACATGATTTTTTATACCTGTATCGCATTTAGGTAGCAAACGAGTCTGCAGTTCACCTGTTAGTATCTAAGTGATAACTGCCGCTCATGTACCTTTTCTAGCAACCCAAATACTATTGAATCGTGTCTGAGATTAACTACACATGCGTTGCTACATCCAATCGATTGTGAAACAATACAACAAAATTAAATGTTAAAAATATAAAAAGGTATCGATATAAATTACTTACTGTACGAAGCAGCGGACTGACGAGAGCGGGATGTATGACTTGATTGTCCTGAAAGTATAAACGCAAGAAATACATAAACAATAATGTTAATTTAAAACAAAAAACGATAATTTTCATTTTTATAAAACCTTATGTATCTGATACAAATAAAACAATATAGCATTATCAATATAGCATGAAACCATTGTATATGGGTTCAAGAACTTTATTCTCACAAATAATTATTCATTCACTTAACTATAAGAAATTTTTAAAGCTAAGCTTAAAATTTAGTTACAATTTCGGCATTAAAATACACTTTAATGGTTTTACGCGTGAAACAATGATGCGTACAATATTCGGTAATAATGCAAATAGCACAACATAATGCATATAAACAATGCAAACTCATTGCTTAGTAAAAATAGCAATTGTGGGTAGTTTTTAAAATGTAAGCTATATGACGAACGGGGATAACGAATGACATGGATATAAAACTAAGCGAAGTAACAAGTGGACATGGAGCGTACCAGTCTGAGGTAACATTGTTATTTTCTTATTTTTATTTATTATTGACATTGTATTAATAACTTTATTAGTAAATTAAATAATTAAATGTTATTTTGTTTTCGTGCTTATGATTTTTTCTCATTTCATTTTATTCTTCGTACAATAGTTACACTTTTATTTTTTATTCGTTGATTAATTTATATTATTATCAAATTAAGTTTATTACAGAGTATAGGTATAGGTATTTATTACAGAGGTAGTGAAATAGCGTTGATATTTTAAGATATTACCGTGGCCGCCTTGTGGCGGCCCGCCAAATCCCTGCGAGCCCCTGCCTGCAAATAAATGACAACCATTCTTTAAAATAAGTTAATCATCGATAACCGCAAGCAATATACTTTGAATAATATTAGACTGTCCTTAAACTATAAGTTTAAGGGCACAGTCTAAGGTAATTTTACCGATAAAATCACAAAATAATGGCTACGTTGTTGAAAAACATTTATTTCTTAGGATCTTATTGAGAAGAGAAATCTATAATTAAAACGTTATAAACGAAGTAAAAAAATAACAATAAAAAATTTAAAATAAAACAGACATATTTTATCTTTTTTTCAGACAAAAATTATCTCGTTTTCTTTTTTTTTCCTTTAAAACTTTGAATGAAAAAATAAGACACAAAGTTTTCTTATTATTCTTTATTGAGCGCATACAAATGAAACAATTTCTTTGTTTAATCCTAAATTACCTGAGTAACTGCAAGTTTCATTGTGAGCACGTCGCTCTCTCGCGTTGGGATGATTCAGGTGGCGCACGTTTTGAAAACGTGCGGTTGAGTAATGTAACGTGACGGGCCTAGTAGGGTGGCCAGGCACGTCCTGTTTGCACGCCACATTTTGGTTTTGTGGCCCGCCTTCTTCTTGAGGTTTATGTTGTGGGATGTGACCCCGTACGACGCTCGTCCCGGCCGGGCCTGAATATAACAACGATTTCAATTTCAATTTCATTTTCTGGAGCTTGCCAACGTCAAGGGTCAAATACATGACGTTTAATTTAAAAATACAAGTACAAATCTTACATTGTAAGTTTTTGTTGGGCAATTGCAAATGAAAAAAATTCTTAGATCATTCACGGTTTTCAATATCTTCATTGTTATTTGCCCCGTTGAAGAGATGTGATACGAAAAATAATTCACAAAACAGGAGTTTAAATACGTTATAAGCCATTTTGTTTGCCAGCTTATTTTTAAATCACATGTTTATTTCATCAACTCACGAATACATTATAAACATAATTGTGTACCTATACGCTTCATTATGCAATCGTATCCTAGAAGATTATTCTTATTTTAGTCTGACCGTTTATTTAAGTATTTTCTGTTCCGGACCCATTTTTATTTTCACCATTAAACGTTAGTATCATTGTAGATATCATGGTGTACACCATGATATCGTACAGTCAAATCAAATCAAAATCAAAAATAATTGAACGTCAAAAAAACTACTACCTAAATTAAATTAAAGTAAATTAAAATATGATAAAAGGTATTATATTAAGCCAAGAATAAAACTACTCATTAGATGAGTTCCATGCATGAATAGGTCTGATAATAATTCCTCGCCTGAATTGTAGGATGTATATATAATTTATCGATGACATTGGACCTGGACCTCCCAGGATACTCTATGAGGGTACAAGAAAAGTGTACGATTTTGGTCGTTTTTACTTGGTGACTGGGCAATAACATTTATTTATAAGTTTCACTATAATTTTCCTATTTTCAATGAGCCCGTGCAACGTCGTCATGCCTTAAAAGATCTGGTCTAAAAGCTTCCAATATCTCCAGATAGATAAGTTACATGTTACGCGTATTTTTTTAAATTGGTTGTGTAGTTTCCAGTTACCTATTTATTTGTATAATAGCTGTGCCCGCGGCTACGCCTGCTACCCCTCCTTTTAGAGGTTAAATTTTTATGGCCTAAACCCTGGCCTTCTCGACAGAATATTCAAGTATGCATCAAAATCCATAAATACACTTTTACGTGATGCGCGGTCAAATAAGCAAACAGACGAAAAATCTAAAAACTGTTAAAACGTGTTCTGTTATCTTTCGAATATCTTCCATTTCATTCGACCCTCTTTAGCCTTATTATATGTATAGATAGATAGATTTATGTATATAGATAATATCTACGTGAATGATTAGTTCGATACCTTCTTGTCCAGCAACGCTGAATTTTTTGTAAGTAACACTTCCCGGTTGCTTGTTTGCTGACTGTCTGCGCAGTTCAGCTGCGAAGAAACAATGAAATCAGTTAACGGGATGTAGAAGTTATTTGCAATCAAGTGACCCCGCCTTACATTGCAGTAAGTCATATAACTCTAGTATAATATGTATATATATACATAATAAACTAGCCGGCCCAGAAAATGCTGTTCTGCCATATAAATTAAAATAATAAAATCGCGATTAAAAATGACGGTTGGTGGTAGAAGAAATAAGTATTTTTAGGCCAAATCATAAAAAAATAAAAATAAATCTCCAAAATTTACTACAATATACACAAAAAATAATCATAATAATCGGTCAAAACGTTTCGGAGGAGTTCGATAACACACATTGTGACTCGAGATATTTTTATATTAGATTGGCATTAGTCTAAAATATTGTCGTTTTAACATCATAAGATATTATATAATATTTTAGACCAATGCCAATTCTAAATTAAGTATTTGTATAGTTAAGTATCTTCTTATATACATGTGAAATGGCATTTTTTACTGTCTTAAGGTAGCAAACGAGCATGTAGTCCACCTGATGGTAAGCAGTCATCGAGTAAGATCATCACCGAGTTCAATTGTTTCGCACTTGTGGTTGAACTCAAATGCTTCGCTACCCTTAAGGACTAAAAAGTTTGCCTCGTGTATAAGTATAGCCGGCAACCACGCCTCTCCAAATCGAAACACGATAAATTGCTTCACGGATTATGAGGGTGACGGTGGTACCTCCCCGGTCGAACTACATGAATTCTACGACTTGTCAAACATTTGTAAATCCGGTAAAACGGCTGGATCTATTAAGTCAATTTCGGTTGCGAAATATTATTAGAAGTCCAAGGAAAATTTAAAGAAATTGTAAAAAAAAATGTGAGCAATTTAATTTTCCCATACAAACTATTCGAACATGTCAAACAGGGTGTGTTGAGATACTAAATAATATGCAACGTACTTTTGACTGTTGAATATTAAAATACCCGCTATAAATGACTTTTCGCCTTATATGATTTTAAAGTTAACGAAAAATCAGGATATGGAAATACTTACGTATATATTTGCCGCAATATGGGCACCGGGGAGGTGAGCACCTGACACGAGCTGAACAAAAGCAATACTTTAAAATTCAGATAGATTTAATCTAATTATAATATTTCCATACAATAGTATCAGTAATCGTGTCGAACAATTTATAAATTGAAAAATGCTTTCATTTGCTAATCTACAAAAATCTGAGGGCAAGGAATTAAGTAAAATATTAAGTTACCCAGCTTTTTGAAGCATATTTTATACAGTAAAATGTTAAGATATATATGTACACATATTTAATTTTATAAATCATAGTACATACACAGAAATATAGGAAATATAGATATATAGGTAGGTATAAAGAGTAGATATACAAAATTAAATATATTAGGAACTGGTGAAAAAGGTTACTTACGCAGTGCCAGACCACAATAACCGCAACAGAAGTCGCGGTCTGAAGAAAAACAAAAAATTGATTTTTAGATCATTTTAAACCATACATAATGTTACCATTCATTCGTATTAATAGTCGTGTCGACTAATTATAAAATAGCTTTAATTTGCTAGTATGCAAAAATCTAAGGAGAGGGATTTCAGTAACTTTTTTTAAAAGCATTTTATTTGTATTTAATATATATCACAATTGTTGAATAGATTTTGTGAAACTGAATGTAATCATGACAGCTATAAACTGAATGAATCTGTGATAAATACCTCGTGAAGTGCTGGAAGCCGGTCCGCGTGAAGTGCTGGAAGCGCTGGTCGTCTCCGCTGAACAAAAAACAGACTGGTGAGTTCCAGATAATTAGAGGAATACTAGATATACATTTATAATTTAGTTATCAAAATTTAGCAGGTCCCTAGCTGGAAAGGAATAAACCTTAGTTATAACAGCTATCAACCGAATGGGGGTGTGATAAGTACCTGGCGGTCCGGTTGACAAAATGGAAGAGCTGGTCGTCCCCGCTAAACAAAAAATAGACTTATTAATTCCAAATGATTTGGAAAACTAGGTATAAATGCAACTTTCAATAACCGGCCTGGACCCCGAAAAACTGCCTCTAATAATAACTAGGTACGACAAGCGTGATCATTCCCTGTTTTTCAATAATAACTAAAAAGGCACCATACGTTTATGAAACATATAGTTTGATTTTCAGATAATTTAAAACTAATTATTATATTTCCATACATTCCTATTACTTAGTAACATTATCGTGTTGACCAATTAGAAATTGTAAAACACCTTCAGTTTGATAATAATTTTTCAAAGTATAATATGTTACACCAAAACCTAGTGATATCTCTTGTATTTTATAAGTCATAGTTACCATATTATGCCATATTATGAGATGCCAGACAATATTCATTATACGTACGTATTAAAGCTACCTTGTACATAAATTTTAATGATTTTGCGAAGCGTTATAAAATTTGCGAGGTCCGTAGCCGGAAAGGAACAAAATGTACTCATAACAAGTATCAACTGAATGGGGATGCGATAAGTACCTTGCGGAACACTAGACGAACTGGGAGCGCTGGTCGTTTCAGCTGAACAAAAAACAAACTTTTATTTTCCAAATAATTAGACGAAATCTAGGTATGAATGGCCACTTTCAATAACTGGCCGAGCGTCAAAAAACTGCTTATGCACCTTATTTTCAATATTCTTATTTTTCCATTCTTATTTTCAATGTTTCAACTAAAAAGGCACCACGCATATTTATTATAAAATTTGCCAGCTGATAGAAGTTGTATACGGTTCACATCAAAATATCCACTGCATGTGCAATTTTGCACAATATATATAGAGTATATCAAGTTAAAAACAATAGAAGATGGATTAAATTGAGTAAAATATTTTTTACGAATATAATATATTGTCGACTTTTACATGTAATTTTGCCTATTTATAGTTCGTTTTTCCATCCGTCCTAGACTAGTCTTATTTAGTAAACAAACATCGCGCAAAACGTAGGTTCAGGTATATAGGTGTCGTTGCCAAGTGTGTCAAAAAGGAGGTATAAATTGAAAAAGAAATGATTTTCGTAACAATTAGTGTTAGCTTACCTAATAAGACAAGTCAACAGATATTCAGACAATAACCAAATAAGAGAAACGGTCTGTAAATAAGTACATTCATATTTAGGTACATACGACGCGATCCATGATAGGTGTTAACGCTGCTCCTAGCCCCGTCTGAAAAAAAACAGTGCTCAAAATTTCATCAATTCACTTAATTAATTCAAAATATAGGATTGAATCTTTGTATCGCCTACATGGAAAATAACAGATACTGTTGAGGACTCTGTCACTAAGACTCCGATGTCCGTTCATCTGTTACAACAAAACAATAAATTCAAAAAATGGACAAACGTTAAAAATAAAAGGGTGTCCCTACACTAGAAACTGGTATTTTCACCATTCTTGAAGCTTGTTTGTTTAAACCGTAATAGGTACTTTTGGTTTGAGCGTATAACCAATACTTAAACTAACTTTAGGATTTTTACTAAAGAATTATATTAATTAAAATAAAAAACGTATTGCCGATTTGGAGGCTACTTTATTACTAATGCTAACATAAAGTTCTATGAATTACAAGGTGGGCTCATCCGGTAGGTACAGACACCTGAGCTTGCACATCTTATCTGTCTAGACCCATAGACTTAATATTGGTTAGATATTCCTTATAAAATATGTTAGTACTTAATCTAATGGTGAAGGCTAAAGGGTATCCATAACTAAATAATACACAAATACACAATAATTACAAATGCGCATGATGTCGACTCAGCGGCTAGACGCTAACGCAGCGGGATGCAGTGGGATGCGGCGATGATAAGTTAGCGACGCGTTGAACTAACTTATTTGCGAGGAACGGCGACGAACTTTTTCTTTTATTCGGATTCAGTAGAGACGGCGGAAACAGTAGAAAGAGCGGAAACACTGGGATGGAGTACTGCTCGATTTCTTCTTCTTCTTCTTTTTTTCTTCTAGGACGTGTAGGCCACGATGTTGCATTTGATTGTTCTTAATTTTCACTTTTCACTTTACACTTTTGAGTTTCACTCACAGATTGACTTCGGGAGACGAACCCGGGGATAATTTTGCGCTGCCACCAAATGTTACGCGGGTCCCGACGGGAGAGTTTTTAAAAAAAGTTTATTTCACCAAAAGTAATATTTAATGTAAAGTAGATTCTTCACAAATTCACGTATTTAAGATTGTGTGGCCTAGGCGAGAGATTGGAACAGACTGACTGCGGAGGCCTCTGGCACCTCCTGATATGCTTTATGGTTGCTGATACAGCAGTGCTGTCCAGCAGAAAGGCCTACAGAGGCCAGGTGTAACAGTGCGTATAAGCGGGAGTCACAGATGCAAACGCAAATACGTCAATGTCTTAGTATAGTGGAGATATCTCCACTGTACGAATCTTACCTGCTCTCCCCTACCTACTTTATCACCTTTTACAAAATTGCTGAGTTTTAGAGAGTCAAAATAATAAACACTTTCATTGTCTGAGTCAACAAAAATTAATAACACAGGTCTACAATGATTTTGGTGCCGTTAAAAGTAAAACTAATTTCAAGCACATTCGGTGCCCTGATAAAAAATTGATACTTACTTTTTTAATCCTACGTGTAGTTTTCCAGATTTCACAAGGGTAAAGAAATTAAAAAGCATTTAATTAATTTATTAAAAAACAAAAGAATATTTAATTACAAATTATTTTACAGGTTCAGAAGCTTCTTTCTTTAGATTTTCTCCGATTTTCTGCAATACTCCAACAATAATCTGCTATCATATGCTCATCCCAGCGACCTTCATGGAAACATTCTCCTTGTTCTTCGCTATACGCTCCAAGATTTTCAGGAAACTTGTCTAAATGATTGTTCAGATTTATGCTCATATTACATCCAAGATTTTTATATTAGAATATTTTTTTTAGACAGATAATAAACTAAAGCCGAAACTTCTTCAAGGCTGAATCAAATTTCGAGTTCCAACATCTAGGAGATTGTTTTAAGCCATATAATGATTTATTGAGCTTACATACCTTATTAGTTGTGCAATCGGTTAAGCCTTCAGGTACAGTCATGTATATGTCTTCTACAAGCTCACCATACAGAAAAGCTGTTTTTATGTCTAATTGTATTATCTGAAGGTTATGTTGGGCGGCTTCTGAAAGTAATAAGCGGATTGAATCGTACCTTACAGTGGGTGCAAATGTTTCTTGGTAGTCAATACCTTTGGTTTGTGAGTAACCTTTCGCACAAAGCCGAGACTTGTATCTTGGTTCAGGATATTCTTCTTTGATGCGAAATACCCATTTACATCCAATCACTCGTAAATCAGGAGTTTTATCAACTAATGTCCATGTTTTGTTTTGTTCATGAGCATCAAGTTCTTCTTTTATTGATTTTATCCATTTTGATGCATCAACTGACCTTATTGCTTTATCATAGCTGTCTGGAACTTCATAATTTAATAACTGTTCATCAAAACACAGGTAAGAGCTTTCTTCTTGTTTCTGAGAATTTAAGAGTTGTCTGCGGGTTCTGACTGTAACATGCTTTTCTGGTGAAGATTCAATGCTTTCATCGGGGAAGTAATCACAATCTGACTGTGATTTGTCTTCAGTTATAGTATCAAATGAGTCATCACTTGAAATTTCTTCAATGGCACGTGAATGAAAGTTAATTCAATGGGCACATAATCTCTTTTGACAGTCGATTCTAAAAATTCCTTTTGTGTTTTCACAGTATCCAGTAAATATCATTTTTTGTGATTTTGAATCTAATTTCTTTCTCTTCTCTTTTGGTAAATGAACCATTGCCTCACATCCGAATATTTTCATATGGCTGACATTTGGTTTTTGTCCAGTCCACATCTCTTCTGGTGTTTTATAGCACAGGGACTTAGTCGGAGAGCGGTTTATTATATAAGCAGCCGTGTGAATTGCTTCAGCCCAATAGACTTTAGGTAGGTTGGCATTCAACATCATACATTTTGCTCTTTCTATCAAGGTTCTATTCATCCTTTCAGCTGTGCCATTTTGCTCGGGAGTATAAGGTGTGGTTGTTTGATTTATTATTCCAGCATCCTTGAGAAAGTTAGAAAATTTCTTGTTTACATATTCAAGCCCATTGTCAGTTCTGAGAATTTTAATTGTTCTATTTAACTGATTCTCAACTAACTTTTTAAATTCAGTAAATTTTTCTAGGACTTCCGATTTGTTATGCATTACATACACAAATATCTTTTTTGAGTAATCATCTAGGAATGTCACAAAGTATCTAGCTTTGCCGAATGACTGAGTTTCCATTGGTCCACAAATATCAGAGTGAATTAATTCAAGTAGGCCTTTACTCTGCGACCCCTGACTTTTGAATGGTAAACGTGTTTGTTTTCCTTCCTGACACGTTACACACTTCACATTATTTGTATATTTACCAAGCTTTAGATCAGCAGTATTCTCAGTCAATTTATTCAAGCTTTGAAGATTTAGATGACCCATTCTTTGGTGCCATAGATATATATCTTGCTCGACAACGTCGGATATGCATGCATGTGTTACAGGCATGTTCAAGCGATACATATTATTTATCAAGCTTGCTGTTGCTACCATGTCATTATTTTGATTTAGTATAGCACAGCCATTCTTATTAAATTTCACTTGGCCACCATTTTTTATTATTTGACTAACTGACAACAGATTTGTAGCCAGTTCGGGCACATACAGCACATTTGTAAGCAATATTTCGTTTTGTTGACCTCTATCATTGTTAACACATAAGCTTATGTTTCCGGAGCCTTGAACAGGTAATGATTTGTTATTTGCAACTTTAATAGTTTTTATATCTGGATTTGTTTCTTCTACAAGCAAATTCTTGTGCTTGGTCATATGTGCTGAGGCACCGGAATCAATATACCAATCATCGGAGTAACCAGAAGAAGCAATAAACACAGCTGCAAAGGATGATTGGTTCTGTTTACTTTCTTTATTCTTCTGATTCTTATTGTGTTTTGATTTGCATTCAGGACTTTTATGACCATATTTGTTGCAACTATAACAGCGAGGGCCTTTTGAAAAATGTTTGTTTTTATTATAAAACTTCTGACTTGTGGCAAACGCAATTGAATCATTTTCAGTTTGTTTGACATCTTGTAGAATTTTAGATTTTATTGAATCAGAGCTTATATTCATACCTGAGCTTTCAATAGCTATTATCATTGGCTTGTAACTTTCTGGAAGGCCGGATAGTAGGAGTGTACCCAGCCATTCGTCATCTACATGAAAGCCTATATTTCTTAATTTATGTGCTGTAGTTATGATTTTGCTAACATATTCCTCTACATTTGAACATCCTGCTAGTGTGGTGTTGCATAAATCTCGCAGTAGACCAACCCGGCGTGTAAGTCCAGAGTCGTCAAAGGCACGGGATAAGTTATCCCAAACCTGCTTTGCAGTGCTTGATTCTTGAATGTGAATATAATTCACCGGATCCACAAGAAGGATTATCTTTGATCTGGCCTTGGTGTCACGTTTCTTATCAATTTCTTTGTTTGGATTAGTAGGTTCAACACAGTCCCATAGTTCCTCATGTTCTAAATAAGTCTTGACTGCGAAACGCCATGTCGCATAGTTATCACGGCCAGTTAATTTATCAATTAATGCCAATGAGTTATTTGACGATGACATTTTAGTTGTATTATCAGAAAACAACTTAAACTTCCTTCTTGTAACTGAGCACGTTGCGGTTGAGGTTATGTGATTTTAAAAATGTTTAGAACACTGAGTTTAATAACTTTTGTTCACTGATTTTAACTAATCGGACACTCTGGGCCCATAACCTGTTGTAATTTAATGAAAACAAGTGTTTTAAATAGAAAAATAGCAGAAAACGTTTATTTCGTTTTAAAATACAATAT
>DWNR01003234.1:0-12009 GCA_018250455.1 Polygonus leo | reverse complement strand
GGTTTTATAGTGGGTTGGAGTCCCACATAACCCGACGTCTGGCCCCTAGGGCGGCGGGTATGCGTGCGCATTTTTCCGACGAAAAAAAAAAATACCAAATGACAAAAGATAATAATATCACTTCATCATCACTTCATCATAGTTGTTTTGAGCCGAAATGCGTAGGCAAAGACATAGGCTTCATTTTTCCAGTAAATTATGGGCTTGTTTATACACTGGGATGTTGGCATGAAGCAGTCGAAATATTTAAGGAATATGTGGTCGTATAATGAGGTATCAAAAAGCTTTAACCTTAAGCCAAGGTTCTTTAACCGGAGACTTAGGCGTATAGTATTTGTCCTAAACTCAAAAATAGTTAAATTAATTTGTATTATACGTAATGGACTCAAATGAATTATAGATACGTCGTCATTTGACTTTTGTTGTTGTGGAAATATTCGAAGCATTTCATAACGCAATGTTTTTAAAATATTTTGTAAAATAAAAGAATGATCCCTTTTTCAATTTGCTCGCTTGCTCTTCACTGTTTATTTTATCTCAAAATTATATTAAGGAATGTATAGAAAAATCCTTACAAAATTCGTCAAATTCTCGATACCTAAATGCTTTCACGGCTTTTTGTTTTTACCTCTCGGTTACCTTGCCAATACTTGCTCCAAAGATCCCCATTAGTCTATTGGCGGACAAAAAAGGCTTGAACATTTGCATAATTAAATATCGGAATTAACTCTGCCTTCCCGGGAACATAATTAAATGTGCTACGTAGAAATCGGATGATATTTTTTATCATTGTTTTTTGTTTCATTTCCTCGAGACATCGTGAATGTTTAATTCTCGGAATAAACATTTTCGTTCGCTTTCATGTCGCTTTTGCGGGTAGGAGAAAAATGAGTTTTTCTTTGAAATCTTGTGATAATATACCTGATTTTGCCTTTGCTTTGAGACATAAAAAATTGAAGCTGTTTTATGATACATTTTTGTATGTATTGAAGTAAATGTAACCATCAAAGGTATTCTGGATTAATTTGAAATACAACATTGCAAGCGTTTTTTACGTTTCCCATACCATGCCATGCGCCATGCATGTATTTACCCCGTGATTATTGTGTTTATATCTTTGTTGTGTATCTGTACTACACATATACTTTTTCATCGGGCTATTTTTTTATTTATAATAGAACACAAAAGTGTGAAAAATATTCTCTACTAGCTTCTGTCCGCGGTTTCGTTCGCGGAATGACAGCTCTATGCTCTTTCGTGTTCCCCTAACGATATGTGTGTCAAAAAATAATCATCATTGATTGAGTAATTAAGGCATGAGACCGTCACAAACAAACACATTTGCATTTATGTATACTGTTAGTTACGATGTACTGTCATACGAGAATACACAATTCGTGGTAGCAAATATGAAATATCCTCGCGTGAAGTGAGCAATTTTCCTTCAAATTACGTGCCTTATACTTGCGGGCTTTCGTCCGCACAAACACGAACCGAATATCGGTACGGTACGTACGTGTACGTTCGATCGGCAATTTCCACTAGTTATTTGACGTCACATTTACTTGGCTTCCGATGAGTGGTTGTTGTGTTGGGTGGGTAAATAGTAAATATGTAATTTACCGAATTTTCCATCAAGGAAATATTTTTATTTACAATCCCTTAGAACTGAGGTCGTCATACCGTTTATATACGATTTGTCTGAAACTATATTGAAACACATTGTCGATAGGATTATGTCGTAATTTGACTTTAAACATTATATTTGCTTAAAGGCAGTGATAGCCAAATAGTAGAAAATCTGAATCCATCCGCCAGAGGTAGATATTTCAAAATTACGTTTTGAAAATTTCATTACCACTCGCTTTTCAGTGAAGGCAATCATCGTGAGGCAATGTGAATATATAAAAAGTTGTTTAAATAACTCCCAAGGTTGTTAATTTTATATGCAATAGTAACCAATTACGTAATTATTAAATAGTCGCTGTTGCCATTACTCATTCAAAATAATCTTGCAATCACAAACTGGGTTAAATTCTAGATTCTAGAACCAAAACCCTCAAATGATAGTACCAATACCATCATACAACACGAATACTATCATAAGTCAGAAATTGTGTAATGGTGTAACCTTGCCGAAGGCCAGGATTCTATAACTTACATTGTGGTTTATACTACATTTCGTTAGTGCGCTGAATATATTATTCTATTGCGCTGAATTAGGTGCATAAGTCAAAAGTAATAAGTAAAAATATAGATTTTTCTAGCCCTTTAAGTCTACGCATAAAAAACTAAAGAATGAACGCTTAATAAATTTATGTAAGGTGTTCTGATTTATACGAGAACATCAGGTTCATAAGAAGATTTACCTATCTCAAAAGTAAAACACATTTAATCGACAATTTCCAGAAGTTATTTGTCGTGACATTTGTACGACTGCCTCCGCAGTTGAGGCGGATCACTTTGGTCCTTTTGAACGCACATTCGTTCCGCTAATGAAAGTGTTTTGATCTTTAACACCAAATAACCTCAAAATAGCATTCCTACTCTGAATGCTTTTTAAAATAACGTTACTAGTATGGGTAGAAAATGTGCGCGAATGTAAACTATATAAATAGGAACTGGATTAATATTCCGACGATGTGAAATATAAAATTATAGTCTTTTTACAGCCATCGTCGGATTATATATACAGCCGTCCTTGTTCGCTTATTTAATACATATATGTTATCAACAAAATGTAGATAATTTGAATTGAATGTAAAATTACATTTATACTTAGTTGATTCCGGCATGAGTTGCGATGCTGCAAAAGAAACTGCAGTAAAAATATCCTTTAAAAAACGAGACGAAAAAAATGTAGAATTTTTAGCACCTAATATATGGAAGAAGCTAGCAAGTATGTCAGAACCGTGCCATTTGGCACTCGATTCTCTCCGCCTACCCCGTTAGGGATTTGGCGTGAAGATGTGTGTGTGTATTATATAATTGTGTAGGTATATTCGCTGGGTGCTACAATTCGCGTCGTTCGACCGTGGAGGTACCACCGTCACCTTCATGATCCACCGTAAAGTAATTCTTGTGTTTCGGTCTAGACAGGCGTGCTTTCCGGCTGTACTTACGAACATCTTAGTCCTCAGGGGTAGCAATGCATCTGTGTTCAACCTCGGGTGCGATTCAATTGTACTTGAGGATGACTACTAATGTCCATGGGCGGCTGTGACCACTTACCATCAGGTGGATTGCATGCTCGTATGCTACCTTTAGACGATAAAAAAACCATTGCTCGTTTGCTACTTTTATACGACAAAAATAATATGTATTACACCTACTTAATCTTTTCTCTGTGACACAGAAGTAATTTTCAGATGTTGGTTAAATATTAAGTGTCAAGAAATTTCCAGTTAATATAAATTCGAAATAGATGACAAAATTGTGTTATATCACTAATAATGCAAAGACGTGAATAGTATTATAAGTATACAAGAAAGCGACTTATTTTTCACTAGCTGACCCGGCAAACGTTGTTCTGCCATATAAAATATTATACAAGAAAGCGACTTATTTTTCACTAGCTGACCCGGCAAACGTTGTTCTGCCATATAAAATATTATTAGTGTTTTTTTCTATGTTATGCAAAATCCGTTGCGTAGTTTTAAAGATCTAAGCATGTATAAGGACAGACAGCGGGAAGCGACTTTGTTTTCTACTATGGAGTGATTAGTGTGTGGGTACAGATAACCTTATTTCCTGTGAAAATACATATAAAGTATTCTTTCTACAATTCGAACCACTTTGGACAGAAAATATTGCGATCTTGGAATTCGCATAAGAGGCTTTTCTTGTATCAAAATGTAGTTCAAATTGAATTTATTTCCTCTTGAATAAAATGCGTTGCATTGTTGAATATCGATATTATTGCCTGGAATATTGCTTCTGAATTCCTTCTTTATACACCACCTGTATTAAATAACTGAGATATTACATCAGTACACAGAAGCAACCCCATTCTGTACCGTTGTTGTAGACAGTAATGAAAGTCAATTAAGATTTTTTTTCTAAATTAGATGATACAATACAATTAACTTGATGGTATGTGGTTACTAGCACCAATTTAAATTGAACACAGGGATGAGAACTTAAGTTCGACCTTAAGTATAGTACCTGTAATGGAGATATACATACGTCATATATTCATTGAAGTTCAATTCCTCCAATCCTTGAAGATTGACTGCCGTTACAAGGCATATTATTTGTAGCAATGGTATGTACCTAGTCGAAACATTAAGGATTTTATCTCTTATACAAAGGCTTAACTGTCAAAAGGCAAGGTAAATGTGAAAAGGTAAAGATTTAATAATTTATTACTAATATTATTTGTGAAGTATTACGGAGTTAATAGGCAAGTATACAAGCATATTTTAAGTAGCGTTTCGTAACAATATTCCACGATACTCATAAATTGAAGCCATATTTCTTGCGTAGGTTTGGAGATCCTTTAAGTATCTAATTTGCAAATTTTTGCTGCTTTAAGGCGATTTGTGATGTAATTTGTTCAATTAGGTATTTTGCTCTCAAATAGAGCGTTATCTTCCATAGCAATAAGGCATTAGAAGGTATCAGGGTGGGAAGGAAAATAAGCAGATAATAATGATGTGCCGAAGTCAATAAAATTTGACGTATTTTCGCCGCGTCTTTCGAAATAGATTGATCAATCTTTTCGGCGCGCTTGTTACGTTATAATTTATTTTTCGCTATATGTATAAAGATCAGACACGTAAATTGGCCTCTAACGAGCATATACGTTTCTTCTTGAGTAAATATTTTCATATTACAGTGCAACCTTGATATAACAAATCGCAAGGGGACAAGTAAATATTCATTATATCAAGTAATTCGTTAAATTAAGGTTTGTTATATTGAGGTAAAGTTGATCTAAAAATTTTTATAAAGAGGTAAAAAAATACTTTTATTCACGTCAACATTATGTACTCATCTTGTAATAGCGAACTACTTCTACTTATAAATGATAACACGTTTTTATCAAATTACTCTGTATTTTCTATTTAAAAACAATTAGGTAGGTAACATTTTTTTCCCCCTTAGATTAATAATCAAAATTAAATGCAGTAAAATCCGTAAAAGTAATCGTTATATAGAGGTTTGAGTTGCCAGAATTCGTTAATTAGAGGAATTTACACTTTTTTTGATAGTTGAGAATTCGTAATAAAGAGGTTGTTTTAAAAAAAAATCGTAATGTAAAGGTATATTTTACATGAGTTATAATGGACAATTTAAGTCGACTATGAAAAATCTGTTAAAACGAGAAAGTCGTTATATTGAGGTTCGTTATATTAAGGTTGCACTGTACATACCTACTTCTAATTTACACCGATTATAGGATTTTTTCGCTCACGCCTTGTTTTGTTATGTAATAATAGTAATAGTTTAAAAACTATTTTTTTTATCTTTTTAAGGTAGCAAACGTGTACCAAACGCGGTAACCGGAGTAAGTGGTTACTGCCGGCCATGGGCATTAGTAGTAGCATCTCTGAGTACAATTGAATAGTACCAGTACAGTAGTAGTAGGTTGACTACAAATGCGTTGCTACCATTGAGGATTAAGATGTTCGCCTTGAGGTTTTATGTATAGCCGCCTCTCCAAACCAAAACCCAATATATTTGCTTCACGGTTGATTATGAGGGTGGTGGTGATCGAACTACATAAGTACTACCACCTGGCAAATATTCTCTATTTTTTATAGCTAATATACAATACAAATACAAATCCTGCTTTGAACTGCAATATCGCTCTGTGTAAATATTCCTTACAGCAGTAGTATGCGTATGCGCATCAATTTATACGAAGCGTTGCAATTTAGTCCTCAAGAGGAACAATGTATGTACATTTGAATTCCTGTATTAATCTTACTTTTATGGCAGAAGTTCATAGGGTATTTATTATCAGGCGAAATTAACTTTCGCTACTTGTATAACTTAAGCTATCGCCTCATGGTAGAACTTGTCTAGTTCGACCGGGAAGGTACCACCGCCACCCTCATGATCCCCCGTGACGAAATTCTTGTGTTTTTGTTTGGAGAGGCGTGGTTGCCAGCTATACTTATACAAGAGACGAACGTCTTAGTCATCAGTACTACTCTACTATTACTCTCTTACTTAGGTACGATTTAATTGTACCTACTTGGGAAGGATTACTATGTATATGTATATGTATACAATGTATACTGAAAAATCAAGAATTATGTCCATCAATAAATATAGTTTTTAATAAAGTTTAGTAAAGCGTATGTGTATAAATAAAGTCTTTGCTTAGATAACACTGCTCCTTTGTGCTCCTGAAGAACAATTAGTAATATACATAGTAGCAGATTTATCATGTAATCCGAGCTTCACTTAATTTCAAAATGGCATGGAAATTTCATTTGAACATTCCTTCTACTTTGAGCGTTGCCCGTCGTTCCAGCGCGGTTTTCTGCTTAGCTCTTAAAGGTCCCTGCTCACTATACCGAGGCCATATCATTACCGTATCATGACCGTAACCGTACCGTAAGGCAATATTATTTGTATGTTAAAATATTTGCGAGTGATGGTTCGACTGGGAAGGTGCTACCGCCACTCTTATAATATTTTACGCATTTTTATTACGATTATTACTATTTTGGAGAGGCGTTTTTGCCGGCTATATATACACGAGGTTACCATCTCGGGCCTTGGGGTAGCAACGCAATTCTGGTCAACCTCAGGGACGATTCAATCCTGCTTGGAGTTGATTACAGATGGACTGTACGTTTATAAGGGTAGCCTTATACAAAAAAAATATTAATATAGACAAGCCGTTAAGTTACATTTATACCACAGTCATAGTAAAAAAGTATAGTGTGTAGAAACTTTAAATCTTTGAAAACGGTATCTGCATAACGCAGTCTTTTCGTATTAAATGCTAGCTATTCAGTCTGAAAGCTCACTGAAACACTCATTTAAATTTCCATGAAGAATTTGTAGCTGACCTACATGAGAGACTTCAGTACCGATCTGTATGACAAAAGATGAATTACTTTTCAAGAGAGTCTTTGGCTTGGGATTGTGATATGCGATAGACGATTTCAGTCCATGGGAAGCATTGCACATGTGGTCGACCTAAATAATAAAATAAACATTTAATTTTTTTTAAGTTACGGAATTCGTAATTTTATTATTTTTACTTTACTCCAACCATTTTCTTTAAAATATAATGAATTCAATTACAAAATATAAAGATCACAACTAACTATTGTCCCACTTCAGGGCATAGGTCATCATTCCTTCAAATTGGATTAAGGCCGTAATCTACCACCTCATAGACGTAATTTTCCCTACGACTTTCACTTCCTTCACCAATAAGCAAGCCTTAAATTTTGGAACACACATAATTTTGGAAAGAAAGTCTGTGTGCATGTCTAGAGTTTGAACCTAGACTATTAATGATTAAATTAATTACCTAAATACAATTCAAGGTTTAAAATGTGATGATCGAATGTTAATTAAATAAAACGAATTTATGTCAATGTAAATTATTGTTATTGTACATTTGTATATCATGCACGTCAGGCCGCATTCCAAACGTCTTTATTTATTGTTTAGCGATATAGTTTATTGATTTTAAATTGAAGGTTACTCAAGGTATCTTTTGTATGGTATAGTGGTATGATATCTGTAATAAGTGTAACATTTTCACCAGCCAACAATCAAAATGAGGCATACGACAAACATAGTTAAAGATATGAAGCAAACAACCGAGGGCGGGTGGGTAGCGTTACGTAAAGCAGGAAATAAATAGGTCGCAGGGGCATGGGTTCCCCCGGGGAGGGCGGGGGAGGTTAGGAGGTCGCCAAACTAGGTGGCCTACATGGCCGATCCGGAGCCACTGCACACCCACCGCTTTTCAACGAAGCCATACTGCCGTAAATGAAATATTCGAGGATCCCCAGCCCGAGGCGAGCTCTTTGTTTTTATATCTGACTAGTGCCTTGACCTGGCCTCGTCCGCCTCGAGAGCCCTCTGCGTAGGGTCGCCACGTTCTATAGGACATATGAAGCTGCTAGAACCGACGTGGCCTAATTGCATCTAGCGATTGACCTATTTTTTTTTTCGCGATTTTCATTATTTATAAATGTAAATCTACAATACCATAATGGCCAAATTGTTAACGGATTATACGTAATCAATTGTCTGACTTATCATTTTAGGCTGCTCTAGTTTTGTATATTACCATTGTTAAATTAAGGAAATACAAACTGATATGTACTATGTTTGAGTTCATTGTACTATACGAGTATATACCTAATAGAGAACGTAACTTTTCTTTATCATTCTGACAGTCGCGTTCTTTGTGTTAACCTATGTTTGTTTGTTTTTATGAATATAAAATAGAGAGAAGAATGGACTAAAGCATATTAGTATTAATCTATATAAAGATATTGTTCATTCATTGAGTGAGAATAATTATGTTAAAAATTACATAATACACCCACGGAATAGTAAACACCGATTAAAATATGTGTGCCAGTGTGCTACAAGCTGTTGCAATATTGTAAAATAATATTTTTTCTTCTATGAAAGGTGGTAACCCTGCTTCAGTCTCAGTCGGCCTATGTCAAACAGCTAGCCCTGTATTATTACTCTAGTGGCTGACGTGTAGTTAAATAATCGTTAACCCTTTGTGGAAATGAGGACAACTTGCCTTTCGTGCCTTAATATTTTATTAGACCCAGATAAGTACTGACATATGACACAATTGTGACTATTGATTTTCCTTTGTTTCCACGTTAACGTGGAACCTTAACCTTAACAATTCATCGTACATGCTCTTGGTTTGAATAATACAGTAGATCTTTCCCCGACTTGGCAACTATTAAACAACGTCTTTGCAATAATCTATCGACTATGGTTAATCAATCGTATTGATAACGGCACCAACTAATGGTTGGATCAAGTTTGCGATCAGATAGGCGAGTCTCATCATAGAAAAACAGATTAGCGAGATTGAAACTTGTTTCAGTTACGTCAAACAAAGGGCCTTTTCATCGCATTGTTAGCAGATGGGTCCCGGATGGCCGCAGCTTACGCGATAGTTGATGAAGTAATTAATTCCAAGACTGTTATTATTGTTAATCTCAAGATTTTCCAATAATTATGACAAAAGCATCGTCAAGCTTGTTTTCCTTTGTTCGTTTTGTTCCAGTAAAAGATTTGCTTGAAAAATTACTTCACTATGACTATCTAAGTAATGGGTCTCCGACAAGTACAGAGCACGGATTATAATTTTTAAATAAGTAGGCATGGCTGTACCTTTTATTTCAATTTATACATATTAAAAAAATAAAGACAAATTAACAACAAAATTGTATTGTACAAATTGAGTTGCATCACACTAAACACTCAGTATTTTATTATAGCGCAGTTAATTATTTTATTTAGAAGTGGAAAAAGGGCCTCCTTGTGTTATTGGACACCTGTAACCAACCCCTCATAATATGAATAATACGGAATTCCTATTTGATCGATTGAGACGGTCGAATCTTGTATAAATAAGACCGGCAACCACACGTTTCCTACCGAAACGCAAATTGCGTACTGCGGTGGTATCGGCTACTATATTGCTATAAAAATAATAAGAGTACTCACCGTGAATGTATCTTGAATTATTTGCATGAAACATTGAAGAAAATCAACCTAATTTTTCTGAAGTGAAACTCTTTTATCAGCGTACGGAAGCAATCGTATAGAAATGTAAAAAAAATATCGTATATATTATCCGACGTCATCTTGAAAAAACTCGTCTAAGGAGTGACTTATATAAGAATATTTTAATGATAACAAGTGATATAATAAATGGACTTATTAATCTCACTTTTGATAGAAATTAACCATCCTTTAATAATATGACTGTCAATTTAGCAGACATTATAGACATATTTAGATATAGACGTAATATTTTTTTAAGATACTGAAAAGAAATTTATATATAATAAAAATAACTAATATATCATGAAAAAGTTTCACTAGTACATTCACACACACTTTTATCTGATTACAAGGACAGCAGACTTGACTCCTTTACAAAACCAAAGATGTCTCCAGTACCACACAATTCAATGGAGCAATCCCTTGAAGAAATAAAGTAGAACACTCCAATTACTGGTTTGACTTCAGCAATGAATAGGCGATGCAGATATTATTTAATATTCGCTCAAGCATTTATGATGGCGGACCCGTGTGACTGCGCATCGAAATGATTCTCTTTTGTCAAGTTTTGCTTCACAAAGGAAATATGCAACTTTGTATAAAATACACAACCATTCTGAGATAGACGGCAACGTTATATGGTAAAGAATCATTTATTCATTCAAGTGTTACATTATAAAGCAATAATGGGAAGATATTTTTGTTTGTGATTTAATAAATATGTACATTGTACTTATGTGCATTTAGTGTTATAATTTTATTTAAATTGACTCAAACATTAAGTATGCATTCCTATTTTTGATTAGTTGTTATGACCCTGTTCAGTCACGTAATTTCCGCAAAATCGCACAATGTAGCAGAAAAAAATTTCCAATCATAAAAATACTTATTTTTGAGAAATAAATATACTTTTTTTTCAAAATTTTGAGCATTTTGTGTATAAAACGAACGCTACGGATTACATATTTGCATAGAAAACATTAATTGTAGTTCTGAAAAAATATGAAAATAAAGTAAAGGCAACACAGGCACTCGAGGAGATTCTTATATTAAGGCAAAAGATAACTTTTAGAAAAACATTTTTCCATATCTTGGTAATTTTCAACCGAAAAAGTTTTAACAAGCTGAACATTACAGGTTTCAAAGTTGTTTGAAAAAAATCGAGTAATGAATGAGCATGTTTTAGCAAGATATTTCAATAACTTCTAATAAGCGGTAAGGACTTTATAAGTAGGTATATACATATACAATATAAATTTCAATAACATTTACCTATTAATTTTTAGTACCTGTAAAAAGGCACAGAAGCTTAGCTTTAAAATATAATAAAAAAAATTATACAAAATAATAAAACCGACTTCAAAATGCACTCATAAGTATAAAATAATTCTGTGCTGTATTGTACTTATCTCTCATCTCATTATATGTAAACATTTTCCTTAGCATTATATTATACCATATATACCTACGACTAATATAGTATTCGCCATTAATATTTCCTCGTACTGCGCCATAGAAACCTGATGATACCTATCGTCAAATGTATAATGTATGTATGCTTAAGAAACTCTTCTACATGAAAATTACATGTTTTATTCGATTCATTTTTTAAAGATATTCTCCTGCCCTAATTTTACCCAATTTAACGTCGGTCCCAAAAATGTATGCGTGATTAATAAAAAAGACTATTATTTTTCTTTTGAATCGATAATCGAAAATAAATATTTGTATTTGACTACAAAAGACCTATTTCTATTTATAAATCATCCTTCCATGCATATCTTGTGTACAAATAGAAACATTGTACATCTGCCAAGAATCTCACGACTCCGACAGTTCACTTATTTTACTTAAAGGTTCTCACTCAATAATCATAACAGAAATCCACTCCAATTAATATTCCAAGTAAATATAAACATATAATGTATATTTATATCTGGCTTATCATATAAACTGAGATTGCGGATGAAGGCGCTAGTGCACGTAATCACGGCTTACTCAAACGTTGCTACGGCTTCAGATGTAGCCATCCGTAGCAGTTTCAGCACGAAAATCGATGCTACGGGCTCCCTGCTTGCCGCCTCACGTTGCCTAATCCTACAGATTTCATGCAACGCATCGTATTTAGGTATATGTAACAAGGTGCTTTTGCCATGCCAATTTGCTAGGTGGTAGAACTCATGTAGTACGACCGGGGAGGTACCACCGCCACCTTCATAATCCTCCGTGAAGCAATTTATTGTGTTTCGGTATGGAGAGGCGTGG
>DWNR01003233.1:0-12010 GCA_018250455.1 Polygonus leo | reverse complement strand
ACAGTGGATCAGACCGGAAAAAAATAATAACAATAATGAAGAGTGGATCAGTTTTGGGGATCAGACCGGAATAACCCCAAATTACGTTTTGACCTCCACTCCCATGTTTAGACTGAAAGCAAAATTGCTAATAAGCAACTGCTGCGCGGCGTTGTTACCGCCAGTAAACAGGTTTTATTACAATAAAAAGTCACTTTTACTTATGGCAGTAAATAAAAGTTTTTATTGTAGAATGTAGACTCTGCCTCTAGTCAGACAAAACAAAGTGATTTATTGGTTCACTTCAGCTAAAAAACTGGAATGGTAGATTTTCTTTACTTTTCTTTACTAAGCTATCGTAATCAAAGGGTCTTCGAAAAAAGACCGTTATTTTTCATTGGATATTAACAAATCCTAGTCTCGCGATGGCAGAAGACGTTATTGATCGTAGCTTGTCTAAAAAGAAAGATATCGCAATAAATTTAGATAAAAAGTGTGTCTATTTCAAATGCTCATACTGTTCGTAGCATTGTTGTATTAAAAATAGTTAATACGACTGATTGCTACAAAAATGTATAATAAAATGATAATAAACATGAAATATTTTAACAATAAAAATCATTTCATTATACAGTTCATTATATTATTCATCCCGTCTCAATACCCATCTATAACAAGTTTGATTCAAAATAGTCTCTAGAATAGTATTTATACTGTAGGTAAGTATACGATCACTTATTTTCCAATATTTATTTATTTAATCTTGTTAGTAAAATTGATATTGACAGGAAGATCGATCATAAAGAGATGCCTTTGGAGAAAATTGAATCAACTCTAACAAATTTAATCATAAAACTTGGCGAGGAATAAAAACTAACTAATTTGGTTCCACCTCTGAATAGTAAAGACAACAAAAGAAAGTTTGGGTAGACTCATGAAAAATTCAGAACGCTTATAGACGAGGCCGTTCTAATTGTTTTAGTTAAATTAATTTAGACTCCTTTGTACAGAAATGAAAATTACTAGGTGCTTTACGAGTTGAGACGAAAAAAGAAAATTAAATATGAAGGATTTGAATGCTTAAGATGGAAATTACTGTATTGTAAAAAGGTGGTGGTATTTTATTGTATTGAAACTACATTTTGGAATAAGAGTTTATCGAACCCTCGCACTTTACTCGTATTACAATTAACTTATGTATATTGATCAAGTGGTTTTAATACATTTTTTTAAAATTCATCATCATCATCATCACGACCCATAATTGTCCCACTGCTGGGCACGGGTCTCTTCTCACAATGAGAAGGATTTAGGCCATAGTCCACCGCGCTGGCCAAGTGCATATTGGTAGACTTCACACACACTTGAGATTTTTTTTAATATTTTGGACATGCAGGTTTCCTCACGATGTTTTCCTTGATCGAAAAGCGAATGATCATTAAAGTTTAAATACGCACATAAATTGAAAAATTAGAGGTGCGTGTTTCACAACTTTTCACTTGCAATTCTTGTGTTTCGGTACGGAGAGGCGTGGTTGCCGGCTATACTTATATACGAGGCGAACATCTTAATCCTCAGGGGTAGCAACGTATCTGTGATCAGATTCAGGTATAATTGAATCGTACTTGGGCATGATTAGTGATGTATATGGGCGGCAGTGACCTCTTGCCATCAGGTGGTCTGCATGCTCGTTTGCTACATTTATACGATAAAAATTAAAACCTCCCGTGTGTAAGGTCAGTTTCTCAACCACAAGGCTATCACTGCTTGTATAACAAACTATGTATATTCTAACAATGTCCAGAATATCTTTATTCAGAACAGTAATATTTTCAGAGTATCTCGGGCCAGTGCATTGGTGCAGCGCCCTTGCTTGCTGGACCTTGTGCTGCTGGCCCACTCCTGGGTGCTCCTTGCGGAGCCTGGGGTGCTGGACCCGCTGCCCTTGCTGCTTCTAACGGTCCCGGACTCGCAGTCTCTAGTGCATCGCCTATCATCCCTGCTGGAGTCTCTGTGGTGTCTGAGAATGCGTACGAAGGCGCTCTGGCTGTAGGTGGAGCTGTGCCTTTCCTCGGTACTGTTGCTATCGAGGGTGCTCTGCCCACCGCTGGCGCTGGTGCCATCGCTTACGGCTGTGGCGACGGCGCTGTTGGCATCACCGTTGAGGATATTGGAGCTGTTGGCGTGGCTGGTTTGGCTGGTCTTGGTATTGGTGCAGTGGGACCTATTGGTATCGCTGGACCTCTTGGGATAGCTGGACCCCTTGGTCTTGGGCCTTTGGGCATCGCTGGACCGGGTTGCGGCTGTGGTTTGATTCGATAAGACTTGCTCAACACTATACGCCTATGATTAAACGCGATTAGCTGAATTGTTATCTGTATTTTATTTCACTTCTTATTATCCTACGGAATGATATGCAATCATGATATTTTGGATCATTAATTTTATATTTGATAAGATGGATTATTGAAGCTTTTGTTATCATAAAATATTCATTATTCAATTGGCTAATTTTTACGTAATCTTATAACATATACATGAAAAATAGTTTGTTACGTTTTGATGCCAATTATCATGAAATATTTTATCCAGAAAAGCATTGTCAAGTAATGCAACAATTGTAATAAATTCAAAAAATCCGTGGGCAAAACTTAGTAAAATATTATGAATTATCATAAATAAATAGTAATAAGTATCTTTTTTTTAATGATACTTACTTAGATAACAGTATTTAAATAACGATCAATTTGTGATATTTTATAGTCTCCGAAATCGGCGTGTTTGTATGAGGAGAGTTATGGAAGTGGAAGAAGCTAGGCCAGTATGTCAGAACCGTGCCATTTGGCACTCGATACCCTCTGCCTACCCCGTTAGGGATTTGGCGTGAATATATGTGTGTGTGTGTGTGTGTGTGTTGTGATATTTTCTTTTATTACCTATATTAAATGAATGAGTTTCTCGTTATACATTGGAAACTTTGTTGATTTTCTGAAGTACGATGTATATGTCTTTATTTTAAAAATTAATAATGCCACGACCAAGAAACTAATACTTGTAGTGGTAATATATAACAAAAAAATGTGCTAGTATCCACTTTTGTGATCAGTCAGTAATTTAGATTGTCTGTTAAAATAACAATAAAACTGATGGCAATTTATAACCGCGGATATGTGTAAAGTTTGATAATAGTGTAAATTAGTATCTAAGGTAAGTAGTATAGGCGTTGCTGAAGATTTTCGTATTATCAATGTCAAATTAAAATTACGCTAATGAATACTACTTATACAAAATAAGAAACAAAACAAATTAAGATTCATACACGATTTTATTTGAGGTAAGGCAATTTATAAGGTTTTTCAGCAATGTTTGTTTCAGTAATACGGGCCGTAGCCGCAACCAGCGTATCCAGGACCAGCAGCACCATAGCCGTACGCGAAAGGCTCAGCGATACCAGCGTAGCCGTAAGGTCCAGCATAGCCGTAAGCAGCAGCATCTTCAGCGGTGATGGCTACGGCTCCGTTGCCGCAGCCGTAGGCGACAGCACCAGCACCAGCGGTAGGCAGAGCGCCCTCGATAGCAACAGTTCCGAGGAAAGGCACAGCACCACCTACAGCCAGAGCGCCTTCGTAAGCGTTCTCGGACAGCACGGAGACTCCGGCGGGGATGAGAGGAGAAGCGCTGGAGATAGCGAGGCCAGGACCGTTGGAGGCAGCGAGGGACGCAGCGGGAGCGTAAGCGAACTCAGCGTAGGGACCAGCGCAGGCACCAGCCGCGAATGGAGCAGCGGCGAAGGGAGCGGCGGCGAAGGGAGCACCGTATCCAAAGCCATCGTAGCCAAATCCGTCATAACCATAAGCACCAAATGCTCCCAGGTATTGAGCAGAGATGCTCTGAAAATAAAAAAAAAGAATTAGTATAAATGCAGAATAAAACAAAAGGGATAAATGTTAGTCGTAATTACGATCAATGCTCTGAAAAATAACATTTAAATCATTAAAGAAACTGAGTCAAAAAATGTTGATCATAATTAAAATACTTATTGGTTTAATATACGTAATATAATAAATAGTTTTGTCTGATGGTAAAAGTCTTGTAGTTCCACCAGAGAGATACCACCGCTACCCTTATGATCTTCCATAAAGCAGTTTGTATTTTTCGGTATTGCAAAAGTTTACTTAGTGCTCAGGAATAGCAACACGACAATTGCTAATCTCAGGTACAATACAATCTTATATTTGAAGTTGACTCGAAATGTCCTTGTGCGATGGAGTTCATGTTTGCTGTCTTTGACCATAAAAATATTTTTCTACGATACCTGGATGAGGAGTGCCTGAGCGCACACAAGAAGAACGGTCTTGAAGGACATGTTTGGTGGTACTGACTGTTGTTGGATTAAACTGAAAGTAACGTTTGTTTTTTGAAATTGGCTTTTATACAATTTAAACTACTTTATCGCTGTGAACATGTTGTAACTTGAGTTTGAAGACCTTTTTCTTGGAGCTCCGACTACGTGATCTGAAGAGTATTGTTACTTATGATTGAAATTGACCTACAAAGTTATATTAAACTACGTTCATATCCCGACTTCGGTTCTTTATTCAAGATACTATTTTCATTTATACTCGTTCTCATATAAATAATATATAGATTAATCAACATTTTCAAAATTTAAAATAAAACGTTTAAATCCAGTTCACGTATTTATAAATGTTCTCGATTTTTCGATCCGGGTGTCGATAAAAGTATGGAAAAATCAAATATTAATGCAACTTCAAATTTAATAATCAATTGCTTATCGGTGAAAGATCGTTAAGAAACCTACATACTTATAAATTTGATAAAATAAATGTCAAGGGTCATTTTTTATTATTTAAAGATAGTAAACGAGCCTCGCGTCAACATGTCGCTATGCACATCAGTAATCATCCCTAAACCCAATTAAATCATACCTAAGTTTGATCACAGATGCGTTGCTACTCCTGAGGACTAAGATGTTCGCTTCGTGAATAAGTATAGCCGGCAACTACGCCTCTCCGAAACGAAACACAAAAAATGTAGTGTGTGTAATGTATCAATTCGCACGAGGATCCTTTGCATGCTTACCATGAAAAGAAGGAAGGGAAGGTTGTTATAAAATCGTAAGGCAAATACATTTATTTTGGAAGAGAATCTAAACTGAGGTGCTTTCATGTATTTATTTCTACAATTTTCTGGAGGTTATTTAGACACATTCTTTTTTTCCTTTTTTGTTTATAATGTAAATTAAATTAATCTTGTTATACGTACGAACAAACTACCAACCTACTTTGTAACTTCTCTATGTAATAAGCGATTAACACATAAACATTTACGCACGTTTATTGGAATAAACTTACTCAAAGACAGTGATTACGAAATATCATGATTGTTTGTAAGAAAATAATGTAGCTCAGTGGTATAAATATCTCGTTCGGAGTTATTAAAATTATTCTGGAATCATCTCCGTTGAATACAAACACCAACATGTCTGCCTTCGCTTTCTTGTTCCTCTGCATCCAGGCTTGCCTGCTCCAGGTAAAGTATTTTTTGTTGTTAAAGATGCTCGTTCGTTTTAATTTTTAGAGTCTATGAATAATTTGCAATGATAAAATGTTTTTCCAGAACGTATTCGGCCAGTGCTACGGCCCCGGTCCCTATGGAGCTTACGATGGCTTCGGCTACGGATACGGCGCGTACGATGCTGAGCCTTTCGCTGCTGCTCCCTTCGCTGCCTTCGCCGAACCCTTCGCTGCTCCCTTCGGTGCTCCCTTCGCTGGTCCTTTCGCTACTGGCCCTGCTGGAGCTTACGGTGGCGCCGGTATCGGAGAGGTTGCTGTAGCTGGTGAGCTGCCCGTCGCTGGTACCACCCTCGTCGCTGGACAGGTGCCCATCCTCGGTGCTGTAGAGTTCGGAGGCATTGTCCCCGCTGCTGGTGCCGTCTCCATCGCTGGCTCCTGCGCTTGCGGATGCGCTGGTCCTTACGGAGCTGGTCCCTATGGGGCTGGTCCATTCGGAGCTGGTTACATCTACTGAAAAGGAACAATTTGAAATGAAATAATAAAGTTGGCATTGAATTTGTAATTATATTTTTATTTAATTCCCGTATTCCCATTCGCAGAGCACACCTTGGTCACTACAGAAATTTATAATAATAAAATTGATTTATTTAAAAAATACATCAAATTTGTATTAGTAGATAGGTACACAGTTGTTTATTATTAAATCTTTGTTGTGTTTGTTCTGGTCAAAGCTCACTTTTGACACTGATAATGATCTAGATTTGGTCTGGGTCATACTTTTTGCCAATAATTACTTTTTTTCATAACTATGAAAGATTAGTGATTTTAAAATATATTGGAAACATCTTTTCAAATGAACGTCATGACTGCTAACGAGGTTGGATAACTCAAACAAATTGTAGTAGCGAGCGATATATCCAAGTAAACCCATGATACTAAAAACTAATTAGGAATTAGAAATAAAATCGTAAGGCAAAAATTACTACTCTCCCTTAGTACTAAGATTTAAGTTTTATGTTTAAATACATCTCACTTAACCAAATGACATACAAGAATAACTTTATGATCGTGTGAGTGATCATTGTCATCCTAATGATGATCATTTACACATTTGAACTATACGATTCTACCACTTATAATAGGGACTAGGAGAATAGGAGAAGGTTAGGAAGATTGCTGTTTTAAAATACAAGTTAATGTAATGCTGACATATTTATTTAATTCGTGAACACTTAACGGTCAAATTTAAATGAGACGTGCCCCAGCACATCCGCAAGCGCAGGAGCCGGCGATGGAGACAGCACCACCAGCGGGGACGATGCCTCCAAACTCGACAGCGCCGAGGATGGGCACCTGTCCAGCGACGACGGTGGTACCAGCGACGGGCAGCTCGCCAGCGACAGCGACTTCACCGATACCAGCGCCACCGTAAGCACCTACTGGGCCAGTAGCGAGGGGGCCAGCAAGAGGGGCAGCAATGCCGCCGAGGGGAGCGCCCCAAGCAGTGCCGAGGGGTCCGGCACCTAGCGCTGGTCCTATCGCACCCCAAGGACCTACGGCAGGTCCAATGCACTGACTGAATACATTCTGTAACAAAATACAAATAAATAGGTGGCGGTTATAGGTTTTTTGTCGTGTAGATTACGACCCTGAAGATAAAATGAAGCATAATTGACCTACCAGCTTATTAGAACTGAGCTACCAGGGGGTAGAACATCTCAGTTCTCAGGGCATCGCATAGCAACGCATCTGTGATCATATTAAGGTATGATCTAATCGTACTTGGGAATGATTATTTATGTCAATGGGTGGCAGTGACCACTTACCATCAGCTGGACTATATGCTCATTTGCTACCTTTAAACGATATAAAAAATATAACGTTTTCGAGAGAAACGACATTAAATGCGTCCTTTATGTATACTATAAAAATTAGTGGCACTGTTCCATTAAAAATCTCTAATCCGAAATTTCCAAAATCCAAAACAGCTAAATTTACATAAATGAAATTTCCTGCATATTGATAGTACAGATATAAAGGAGTCGATCTTTTTGGATCAGTAGGTGGCGCTGTTGAAAATTTTTAGACAAAAGAGCGTCTAATCGGTTTTACTGGTAAAACAATAAGATTCAGTATCAAAACTATAATAGGACCATGCTTTCTATTGCCATTATTAAAACAGACTACCACAAATACGAATGTACTATGAATCGCTTTTACTTTAAGATTTTCCGGGATGAATTACAGTTTATGTATATTCAATGTATTCTGATGCTACATGTAGTTGAACACAACTCAAAAAAATGAATATTTACCTGCAGCAGGCAAGCCTGAGCGCAGAAGAGTACGAGAGCAAATGTAGACATGTTGTGTGATGAACGGAGATGATTCCACAATGAATTTTCAAAAGCACCTCAACGCTTTATACTGTTGATATTAGAAATTTTAACAAAGTTTTTCATCAGCTAAACAAAATCAAAACATAGGCACACATTTATTATGAAATGGAATCTGATGAAAATTCTTATGCACATTTCTCATGATTTTACTTATTTTTCAAATTTACGACTAAAGTTCATTCGAAATAAGGTTTGAATAGCTTGACATTTCTGCCAAAAACATTAGAATAATGTTTTATATGAAATCATGCAATCTATAAGAAGAGTGAGTTCACTATATAAGTGTTCACAACCACCTTTAACAGTATTCTTGTCTTGACTTGAAGCATTCAACCACACAAACATGTCTCTAAAGACTCTCCTAATTCTTGCTCAGGCTCTCCTGATTCAGGTATGTATATGACTAATTCTAACTTTGTAAAAATATTAGTTTGTTTTTCGTTCACTACTCCATATTTTTTGTAATTTGTGCTTACTTGGGACTATGCTCCCATTTGATCACACCATTATTTAATTTTTGTATATTACCTTCGACTAAATGATGGATTTTCATACAAATACAAATTGCAATGCGTCGTTATATCCCAGTTCTATTCTACCGTTAAATGCATTCGTAGTTGAAGTTACCTACTACTAGATTCCTATCAATAAACTGTATGCTAAATATCAGCTTCATACGTCAAGTATTATGGTTTAATATTTTTTGATGAATAACTGAATTATATAAATTTGTGGATTCCTCTTCTGAAGTGATTTCAAATACTGGTGTTTCATTTATTATGTTTTGTACAACATAATATTCATTTCAGAGTATCTCTGGTCAGTGCATTGGTCCTGGACCTTTGCTTGCTGCTCCTTGTGCTGCTGGCCCACTGCTGGGTGCTCCATGCGCTGGAATCTTGGGTGTTGGACCCGCTGCTCTTGGTGCTTCTAACGGCCCCGGCCTGGCTGTCTCTAGCGCCTCTCCTATCGTCCCTGTTGGAGTCTCTGTAGTATCTGAAAACGCGTATGAAGGCATTTTGGCTGCAGGTGGTGCTGTGCCTTTCCTCGGTACTGTGGCTCTTGAGGGTGCTCTGCCCACTGCTGGAGCTGGTGCCATCGCTTACGGCTGTGGTGACGGAGCTGTTGGTATTACCGCTGAAGATATTGGACCTATTGGCTTAGCTGGTGTAGCTGGACCTCTAGGCATTGCTGGACCTCTCGGCATTGGTGGACCTCTCGGCATTGCTGGACCTATTGGTGTCGCTGGACCACTCGGTCTTGCTGGGCCACTCGGTTTGGGTGGTTTAGCTGGACCTGTGGGTATAGCTGGACCAGGATGCGGCTGTGGTTTGATTCTTTAGAAAAATATCTTTCTGTACCTGGATTTCCGCTTTAAAAGAATAGTAAACATTGCGTCTTAAAATATTTGTGTTTTATTTCACCTCAACTTTACGTACGAATAAAGTATAGTATAAGTTATTACAAGATTGTACACCTTAGTTAATTTTTATATTCTGGTAAGTTTCTTCGTGTCGTTTCATCGTTCGTTGACTTTTATATTCTTATTCTTGAATCCTTGAAAATATTAAGGACATGCGTAGTTATTGACATTGCCACCAAAAAAAATGAGTTGCCTTTCCTGTTTTCTTTTCCATGATCCTTGAACATGGCTTGACATGATACAGCATAAATGGATTCGTAAACCTTTGGTAAATTTATTTTATTTTATTATTCGGTTTACAACAAGAAGCAAGATTATGTCTAAAAAAATTGGGGTTGAGCCCTAAAACTTTCTTAGGATTAAGACAAAGTTAAACTCATTCACTCGTGATTTCATGTTACTGTCTACATTGTGTATGTTGTGCTACTCAATAACATGGGCATACAAAATATTTTTTTATATATATATCTAAACCTAGCGATAAGGCAGACGGACTACCTGATGGTAAGTAGTCACCGTAGTCTTTGGAAATTTGTAGCACCAGGGGGACCGCCGAGTAGAGCACTTTTGGCGCCTTTTTTGAAGAACCCCATATCATATCTTCGATTAAGTTGGTATTCCATAAATTTCTCTTTGCGTTTCAGGTTTGTTTGTGCTCTGCATTTTTCCTACAGAAATCAAAATCAAAATTAATTTATTCAAAGTTGGTTACTTGGAAATCTTTCTAAATGGCAGAAAAACCACTGCGTTACTATTGCTTGTGATTTCAATATCATAATTATAAGGAACATTTTCTCATATATGCTGTTGTCTTTGCAGGAAAAAGTAGTCCAACAAATTTCTTTCTTAAAATAGTTATAGAAACCAAGTATAAAATGGAAAAAATACTACTACCCCAAGGTGATAAGGGTGGTCCTATCTAGAAATCTGTTCCTTTTATTGCTTAATTTCCTTTTATTACTTATTAATTTACTTTTTTATGATTAGGAATTAAAAATATTGCATTTATAAATTTCCACCCTCCTACCGTTGACCCCCATTTTTTAATCGCAATATCCGTATTTTAATTTATATGGAAGAACAACGTTTGCAGAAACCGCTACCATTTATATATTTTTTCTTTACATTCTAAAACACCGAACAGTTAATTAAATCTTAAGAAGAAAGGAAGAAAGTAAAAACATGTAATAGTATTCAGAGACAAGTTTATTATTGGGGCTAAAGAATTTCATCTATCGTCATTTGTTTCAGTAGATAGCGCCGCAGCCGCAACCAGCGTAGCCAGCTCCGTATCCATAAGGTGCGGCCAGACCATAACCGTAACCGAAGGGCTCAGCGATACCAGCGTAGCCATAAGGACCAGCCAGACCATAAGCTGCGGCATCTTCAGCGGTGATAGCGACGGCTCCGTTGCCGCAGCCGTAAGCGATGGCACCAGCACCAGCGGTGGGCAGAGCACCCTCGAGAGCGACAGTTCCGAGGAAAGGCACAGCACCACCTGCAGCCAGGATACCCTCGTACGCGTTCTCAGAAACTACGGAGACTCCAGCGGGGATGAGAGGAGAGGCACTGGAGACGGCGAGGCCAGGTCCGTTGGAGGCAGCAAGACCAGCGGGACCGTATCCGTAAGGGCCAGCGCAGGCACCGGCGAAGGGAGCGCCATAACCGTAGCCGTCGTAAGCCAAACCATCGTAGCCATATGCGCCGTATCCGAATCCATCGTAGGCGCCATAGGCTCCAATGCACTGAGCAGTGATGCTCTGAAAGTAATAAATAAGGTAACATTATAAATTGACATTGTTCTACCTTCTCCATGATGAAACAATAAGTGGTTTACTTATATCTACATATGACAGAACCAAACTAACATGCACTACACCCGTTGTTATGTGGGCACAGTTGTCCATATAAATCTTTAGTTAACCTACGACAGTTCATATACATATAAGATTGACTACAAGCGTGGCTATCCTTGAGGACCCAAGTAAGCATCTCTCATATAAATGTTACAGGAAGCCTGTAACACCTTCCTACCGGAAAGCAGATTGCTATTAAGTAACTGCTGTACAGTGTAAAAGGGTGTAACGGTATTGCTACCTCGGGAAAACGGTACATGGTCCTATATCTGGCCGGTGTGGCCAGATGTTATAGGATGTACCCCGAAATCATTGAAAATGATTAATTTGCAGAATTTACTGTAAGTCTGCAAGTCTGATGAAGTTCTTAATATAGTTTAACATTACCTGGATGAGAAGTGCCTGAGCGCACACAAGAAGAACGGTCTTGAAGGACATGGTGTGTAGTACTTGCTATTGCTGAAGCAAATTGAAAGTGATGTTTTGTATTTTGTTGTTGGCTTTTATACAAAACAATTGTTGTTATCACTACTCACGTAATGTGTTGTAATTGGGTGAGTTTCTACAACCTCTTGCTTGTTGAGACTACGTGCTCTTTTACTTTGAATATTTATAGATTGTTTAACTTAAAGTGCGCCCTGTCTTTCCCTGTTGTTGGTTATTTTTTCATCTAAGCGTTTCCAAGTCCGATGATGCTCAGGTTTTTTATAGTTTTAAGGGGGGTCCGGGTTCGAATCCTAGCACGCACCTCTAATTTTTCAAATTATGTGCGTATTTAAACTTAAATTATCATTGGCTTTTCGGTGAAGGAAAACA
>DWNR01003232.1:0-12011 GCA_018250455.1 Polygonus leo | reverse complement strand
CCAGCCAACTTTTTTTTGAATATATTCCATGTACAGACTTTCGACCTTCTTTAGCTTTATTATATGTATAGATAGATCGTTAGTGGTCACTGCCGCCATGGACATTCGTTTTCATCCCTGATTATATATGTTGAATATGATTGAATAGAACCTCAGGTTGTCTAAATGCGAATGCGAATGCGTAGCTACCCTGAAGGACTTGTGTTCTCCTCGTGTATAAGTATAGCAGGCAACCACGCCTCTCCAAACCGAAACACAAGAATGGCTTCACGGAGGATTATCAGGGTGGTATCTCCCTGGTCGAACTAAACGAGTTCTACCACCTGGAAGAATTTTATAGCCTCTTTCTTTATAGAATAGCCATAACACAACAGTGAAGCGAATACTGTACTTGTTTAAATACTAAATGTTTCTATAATTTTCATCAAATGTTTCTTCATGTTCATTTTTTTATCGTCTTAAGATAGCAAACGAGCATGCAGTCCACCTGATGGTAAGTGGTAATTGCCGCCTATGGACATTAGTGATCATGGCCGAGTACGATTAAATCGTACTGGCGGTTGACCACAGATGCATTGCTATCCCTGAGGCTAAGACGTTCGCGACGTATAAAAGTATAGCCAGCAGCCACGCCTTTCCAAACCGAAACACAACTATTGCCTCACTAAGGATACCACCCCGATCGAGCTGACCGAGTTCCACCTACCATACTACCACCTGCAGAATATTATAGCCTGATTCTTTATAGAAATAGCCTTAACACACAACATTGAAACCATAATGGAACTTGTTCAAATACTCAATACTAAATGTCCTTTCATGTTAATTATTATTATAAATACAAATTGGTATTTAATAACAACGCATTAACATCATTAACGATCATTAATTTTAAACACGAGCGTGGGATCATTAAGAATATTTATAGTGTCATTATGTTTAATTTCGTATTGTGTGGGGATAACTGTGTTTGTTTGGATAACTGTATTTTTTTTAAATTTTCCGATTTAAGTACGTTTTGTATTATGCTTATGAGTTGATTCAAATTTTAGGGTACCGCATCTTTATGGTGTCAATAGGACTCTATTACTAAGACTACGCTGCCCGTCTGTCTGTCTTGCATCTCTTAAGCCGTTATAGGTAGATTCTTGCCATTTAGACGTTTGTATTGCTATGGTCACTATAGCAACACATACTAAAAATTAACAAAGTTATGTACTGAAATATTTTTAAAAAATATGTTAAAAACATATGTATGTTAAAAAAATCTATGACACAACGCAATCAAGTAAAGGATATGTAAATCATTTTATCCAACATTTCAACCTGGAAACAACGCCGCACTGGGCTTGTGTTTAGTACTTATATAAGAATCTAGCTGACCCGGCAGACCTTGTCCTGCCAAATAAATTACTATCAATTGCCGAAACAACCCCGTAGTAGTAGTAGGGTCAAATTTCAAAATACCGTCTTAGTGACCACCTACGTCCTAAAAAGAACCCCCGTGCATGAAACTCCTAACACTTGTAGTTTCTCTGATTTCGTGATGAGTGATGAGACCTGTCGCTTTTATATATACCCGTATAAGATATATGTTTAATAGCTGTTTTTAAATTATTTCTCTCAAAGTTAGATTGTACGATGTTCTGTCGATGACACATCGGCTCGTTTGAATAAAACACATATTGGTGGTAATGCATTGAACTTGCGAAGTAATTTATTTAAACGCGAAAACTTTTTAATAGATTTTACAAAGTTGTGCTAGATCGTTTGCCACCTTATATGCTATAGAAGTCAGAACTTTATCAAACATTTCTTTTTATTTTAATTTGATTTTACGTGAACTGACTTGGCACAAAGATATTTTTTTAAGTAAACTGCAACATTAAAATAAACTGCCAACTAATGTGCAACGATTTAAAATGTAAAAGTACATTGGGGCCCTCAAATTGCAAGAAAAGCGAACTGAAAAATTGGCAATAGTCAGCACGAGCGATAAAAAGTCGCATTAGCAACACATCCGGCGCCATTTGAACTTATTTCAAATTGTAATGTAAAATTTTAGCACTGAAATTTCCAATACAAAACGTAAAGGTGGCGGTCGACTCGTAACATTTCGTGTAATGTTTCAATTTGGGTATTACAGCAGTTATGCAGAGCTTGGTTGTGCAATGAAAGCGCGGCGCGGCTTAGTTGTACATTCGATTGTCAATTATATTATTATGCAAATCCCTTTGATTGTTACGTTGCAAATCACTTGTGAGTGACTTGAGTGTTCTGTTTTGTTTTTTTATCGATATCAATTTATATACATATGAAATGGTTTAGGGGAATATTGTTATAAATTAAAAATTTAAAGTATTTACAATTTGTGTAGGTCACTCAATCCATGCAAACTACTTCAATTAAATTTAATCGTTTGACTAGATTCAAAGCAGAATATGAAAACATTACAATATTGTAATACCACAATGTGTACCTGTAGCAGTAAACCGACCGCAGGCGACAGAGGTTCGTTTGGATCTTTGTAGAATAAGCAGCGCCATCTGTTAATCAATAGCTTACCTTCTTGTACTCCTCAAAACACGGATGAAACGACGTTTTTTAAAAATGACACTTAGCGAGATCGATTTATCGCACCCAAAACCCCCTGCATACTAAATTTCACGAAAATCGTTTGAACCGTTCCCGAGATTCAGATTGTATATAAATATATATACAAGAATTTCTCGTAACGGTATTAGATATTCGAATTTTGATTAAAAACCGTTGCTTGAGTAGAATTATCATTCGGACAGATCACACTTTCATAGTCAAGGCTCAAAGAGAGCGTTTAACGTGTTTATTTTTTTGTTTTGCTTTAGGTTCACATCTATTGCACCGTTATTACCTCGAATAACACATTACAAGCAAATAGTACAAGTCAATTGCTACCTTTAACTTAAATTGAATCGTAAGTGCGAACAGAATTAGCCATTCCATTACATTTTTTGTTCTCGTTGATTTTCGCCATGAAGGTAGCATTAACGGTGGAAGAATACTGGAAAAACGGGAATTTGACAGGTGGTAGGCGGCAGTGACCACTTACCATCTGATGGTAAGTGGTCATTGCCGTCCATAATGGACATACGTTATTACGTTATTATCCCTAAGCACAATTAAATCAAACCTAAGTTTGATCGATCAGGTCGATCGATTAGATGGATGCGTAGCCACCCCTGAGGACTAAGATGTTGCCTCGTGTTTACATATAGTCGGCAACCACGCTTCTCCAAACCAAAACACAAGAATCGCTCCACGGAGGATTATGACGGTGCGGTGGTACCTCCCCGGTTGAACTAAACGAGTTCTACCACCTGGCAAATTGTTTACAGTTCATAAATAGAAATTTGATAATAGTCCAAGCATGATTGAATTGTACCAGAGGTTAACAACAGATGCGTTCCTGAGACTCGCCTCGTGAGGACTGAGATATTTTCCTCGTGTGTAAGCCAATACGCTTCCCCAGAAACGAAACACAATATGGTTCACGGAGGATTATAAGTGGGGTGGTACCTCCCCAGAATCACACAAGTTGTACCACCTGCCCCATTATTTACAATATATTTTATAAAAATGACTCGGGTAGCTTCAACCGACGACGTCTTTTTTTTTGTTTTTTTTTTTTTACAAATGACATTTAGATTTAGAGAATGGTCATAGACAATAGACTCCGGACATTGTTTCATTTGTTACTAGATGCCCTGTAACTTTATTTTTTTGATAAAATATAACTATATATTAAAATATATAGTAATAAATTACAGCATAATAATTTGTTAAAGGCTACATCTATAATTTAATACTAGGGTACACAAAAATATCTTAAAGGTTGCAATAAATAAATAGCACCTTATACACTCATAGCTCCACACTATTATTCCCTGTGTCGTGGGTACCATGGACACACAAAACGTATGCGTGCACAAACACCAAGACTCAGGACAGAAATCCAAATTCAAATTCAAATTTCTGTCTGGCCGGGAATTGAATCCGAGACCCTCTGCCCGGCCGGTAAGGTGACCGCTGCGCCACGCGGATCGGGGTTGCAACATATAAGACGCAGACCTTGAGTTACCCACCATCGCTCAATACATGAAGCAGCTCTCTAAGAGCTACTTTGATGCAGCTGCGTCACATCCCAACCAGCTAGTTGTCAATGCAGCCGGCTATATCCCCGACAAGGATGCGCCGGCTCGATTTATATCACGTCCGCCACTCGGTATCCCCGAGTGACGCGACGTTCTATCGTTATATCGACGCGAATAGCCGACGTATTAGCCCATCCGTCCCCTTCTAGCACTGGTCTTCTTTCCAGGCTGAGCCCTTAGTTGGCTTGCCTTAAGCGCTCGGTGAAGCTGTAAAGGCCAGTAGGGCCAACAGCAACTACAGATTTGTAAAAAAAAATAAAGACGCAGATACGTTACATTTTATTGAATGTAAATCGTTACGTTACATTTTATTGAATCTAAGTCTCCGTCTAGCGTCTTAGTTCGCTGCTCCCGTGTACACAGTACAAAGTTTGCGCCACTTTATTAGGTTTCTCTTGAGACTCGCAAACGTATATGATTACCTGTGTTTTCTATTTCATTGGCGTGTTACGTTCTGTGTTTTTGAGTGATTTACTTTTATAGAGCGTTTGATTTGAGAGTAATATCAAATCAGAATTAAATCATAACAAGTTTCATTAGCTCGTACTTGAGGTTAGCCACATTTGCTTGCTACCCATAAGGACTAAGATGTTCTCTTCATGTAAGCTGGTATCCGTTCATTGGCGTGGTATGTTATCTGATGTGGAATAAAATGTACATATATGATTGAGACAATTAGGAAAAATAGATAGCAACTCATTTTCGTTAGGAGTGCGATGAGGATAAGAATAATTCCTCATTAGACTCGTTTGCGCCACACATTTTAACAGTAATTTGTGTGTGTGTACACGCACAGTACGAACTTTGCACTTTAATACGTTTCTCTTGAGACTCGCGAAGGTATATGATTACGTGTGTTTTCTAGTTTATTGGCATGTTATGTTTTGTGTGTTTGAGTGATTTCATTTCACGAATGAAACGCGGAGCGTGTGTTTGAATTGTATTACAACAAATCAGGTATTAACTGTGTATAATTCATTCATGGAAATTTGATTACTCAGTTTAAGCACGACTAAATTGTATTAGAGGTTGACGACAGATGCGTTGCTACCACGAGGACTGATATGTTTGCCTCGTATGTAAGCCAATACGCCTCTCCATAACTAATACGTAACATTCTCCACAGGGGATTATGAGAGTGGTCCCTCACGGGTCGATTACACGAGCGCTACCACCTGGCACATTATTTAGTTTATATTTTATTACAGCATAAGAGTATCTCAAAGGCCGCAATACAACCTTTATCTAAGACTCAGATACGTTACATTTTATCGAATCTAAGTCTCCGTCTAGCGTCTCGGTTCGCTGGTCCCGTGTACACAGTACGAAGTTTGATATGATTACTTGTGTTTTCTAGTTCATTGGCATGTTATGTTCTGAGTTTATTATTTGTTATTTTATACAGAAGATATGTTACTAATGCTCGAAAAGTAAAGATTCAAACGGGTTCGATTTGGATTGATATGTAAGTATTTATCCGAGCAGTCAGTGTGACGTGAGAAAAATAGAGAAAGGAGATAGCAATACATTATTGCTACGAGGGCGATAAGGATAAAATTCCGCATTAATCTCGTTCGCACCACACTTTCGGCACACGTTTCAACAGTATTTTAGTATATAAGTAACATATCTATTGTATATAACATCTTTGAATCGGATCCGTTGCATCTTATTGAATCTAAGTCTCCGTGTAGTCCCGATCCGCTGGTTCCATGTACATAGTACGAAATTTGCGCCACTTTATTAGGTTTCTCTTGAGACTCGCGAACGTATATGTTTACGTGTGTTTTCTAGTTCATTGGCGTGTTATGTTCTCTGTATTTGAGTGATATAATTTCACTTTATTCACTTTCAATTCAATTTGATAGAAGTCTATTGTACCAGAAGTTGATGACAGATGCGTTGTTACCCTGAGGACTGAGTTGTTTGCCTCGTTTGTTAGCCATACGCCTCTCCAGACTGAAATACAATATTCTTCAAAGGGGATTATGAGACTGGTCCCTCCTAGGTTATTTATTACAGCATAAGAATATCTCTAAGACTCGGATAAGATTTATTTTATCGAATCTAAGTCTCCGTCTAGCGTCTCGGTTCGCTGGTCTCGTGTACACAGTATGAAGTTTCGGCCACTTTATTAGGTTTCTCTTGAAACTCGCAAACGCATATGTTTACGAATGTTTTCTAGTTCATTGGCGTGTTATGTTCTGTGTATTTGAGTGATTTCATTAGTAGTCCAATTCTTGCTCGGTGGCCGAACTTGTATAGAGCTTGTACGACATATCCAAATTTGTAGCGTAGAAATTATTTATTACCAACATGGGCTTTTATTAAAAAATGTAGTCGTCGACCAATCTTACCACCAGGTTGATAGTATGATCCTTTGACAGCTTTATATCACATAAAAAACAAATATTACTTTGGATCCAAATAAACGCATGCCTTTTGCGGTAATTTTTGAACGACCGCATTTTACAATAAAATAATACAGTAAACAAATTCTATGCCGATTGCAAAACGGTTTACATTTAAATCGATGCAGATTACGTGTACAATAAGTACCTTATCCTTATGTACAGCGGAATCATATCATCAAATGGGGTACACAAAACAGGCCATCTAATCCTTTTGTCATGACATCTTGAATAGAGGCAACCGAAGCACACCTAAATAAAATAGTTGATTCAATAAGGAGCCACAATGGGCTCTTACAAGAAATTCGAAACTTTCCCAATAAAACCCGCTCACGGGATCCTGTTCGCGGATAAAGAAGGAAATGTTTGAGGAAAGGAAGGTTGTAGCGTACAATAAACGTTTATGGACCACCGGCCCGATTACCGATTCTATGTTTACGACTTTTGTATTTCTCGAAGACGTTTCCTTAGAAATTGTTTTTGGCCCGAATTAAATGCATTTAAGTTAGATATTTCTTTATGCTTATACTCCAATATAATATGCTACCCGAATACGTATATCTTTATATATTTTTTTTGTGTGCGTGTGTATGTCACTGAACTCCTCCTAAACGACTGGACCGATTTTGACTAAATTTTTTGTGCGTGTTGAAGGGGATTTGAGAATGGTTTAGATTCACAATTTGTTACACTGAAAAATGTTTTTTTAATTAAATTTTAATTTATTACTAGTTGTTGAGTTTGGAATGTATTACATTAGATCCGATAGACTGCGCTACCATCGCTGTGTCAAATCTGTCATGCCGACAGCTGGCGCTGCGATCAAATTGAGGAAAATATTTTGTTATTATTGTGTTATTTTAAACCGTGTGCTGAATCATCAGCCCCCATTTTTTAAATTTTTTTATGACAACAACGTTTAGGGGTCATCTAGTTTATCTATATATATTTATCTTGTAGAATTCTACTTATTATAATACCACGCAACGTTAATACTGCTACGAACGTTCATATTGTGAACCAAAACTCTCACATGAAGTAGTCCTCAGAAGTGTAAGTGCTTCTGCGGACTACGATGGGACACCTCGGAAAAGTTAATCCAGGTAAAACTTATATCAGGGAGGTAACCGCCACCAATATAATTCTCTGTAAAACATTTGTTGTGTTCGTTTAGGGAAGCTTAGTTGCTGTCCATATTACATACGAGGGCAACATCCCAGTTCTCAGATTTCGTAAAACACCTGTGGTCATTCTTAGTAATAATTCTGTTTTATTTGGTGTTGTGACAATACCATCCTGCTAAAATATGCTAAATACCATAGATATTGTTGTACTATTTCTGGTAATATTTCTATCTATCCATCCATATTTAGTAACTTTTCTTTCATAACACATTATTATATATTGGAAGTTATTCATTTATTTAAATTTTTCTACCTACCCCGTTAGGGATTTGGCGTGAAGATGTGTGTGTGTTAAGTTATTTGTAACGTTGGCTTTCTCATTTATTTATTTCTTTTTCATATAACCCATATACTCCAAAGGCACAGGTTCTGGAAAATGGAAGGGCCTGGAAACTCTTAAGTTGTAGCTTCAGATTGTACTAAAATTAAATTATCCGGGTAGGTATTACGCGCTCCAAACTTTAATCCGCGGAACACAGTAACAATTCGGATAAGATAAATGTTTAGGAGGAATAATTATTCCAAATTCACTTTGGTGATTTTAATTGCCAATTGAATTTAAAGAAAACCTTTCTTGTGAATTTCGGAAATGAGAATCAACGTGATCAGTACATACTTTGTACATGCTGTAAACGATTCTTGTAATGTTCTTAAAAACAGTTTGCCACTTTTATTAACTAAGACAAATTGTCTTTACAAATGTTTTATCTTATTATCTGTTATTCTCTAGTAACTCTTGCTCTAAATACTTCGTAGTAGGTAACGGATAATTTTCTACTTCAGGCCATAAGAGTTGAGAAAAGTTACCTCCAATAAAAATGTAATTTAAATGTAGCATGTGCTTATAAATTGCTGTGCGTCGTGTACGCGCTCCAAACTTCAATCCAAGTGGAAGTCGACAAGAAGCCGCGTTGAGGGCTATTGCGAGTTTAACATTGGTATAATTTGCCGGGCATATTGGAAAACTTGTAATTGGTTTAGTTTTATATTCGCGCGGCAATGTGTGCTCAACAAACTTAAATGATATCACTTAAGAATTGATCTTCTCGGCTCCCACCTTCTGTCGCTACCCCCTCGACTCTTATTGAAAACATTCGCTGTTTATGTGTTTATGTCCCGCGATATTCTTTACAACTTCTCCCCTGTTATTGTAAAAGTGTAGCCGTGTAATAATATTGATATATTTTTTTCCTTTTTCAGATTTTGGCTCGGAGTCATAACTTCATTTCAAGGAGCTCTTTTTAAATGTAAGTTAATAGCTATAAGATATTATTGAACTATGTGTGTACTATTTTACCTTATACCAAAACTAATTAAAAATTTGGAGCAGTTCACAAATATAATAAAATAAATAATAAAAAGATTCGATACACACATATCGGATAATCTACGTGAGCGCGATCTTATAACAAATCATACTTTATCGTTTCTGAATTAGTCGACGATAGAAACAAGTCTTAAACAGTTTCAGACTGTTTCGATACTTTTTTACTGTCTAGCAGAAAATTTGTTCTGTATTTTAATACCTTGCAACATACCTGTCAAATTTTTCATGATTATTTTTCTGGCAAGGGACCAACGTTTCTCCGGCTTATCTTTAGCAACTTTGCTCAGTAGACTGTCTCGACTTCTTTATTTACCAAAACAAATAAAATGTAATTTATGAACACATCGGTCACCTTGTAATCGTTGGCATTTTATTCTCACCTAAACTACTCTAACGCACTCGAATACCGCCTACAAACTTCGAGTGGAAATCAAATATTTGAATCTTGCCACGATATTTCTCAATAAACACGTTGGAACAGAATTTCGATATTGTTAACGAAATAATATTGTCCCGTAAGCACAATTTCAGGATAACTCAGCTAGTGTTCAACACGATTCGTATCTGTTCTCTCGGTTGAAATACGCAAAGCTTTATCTATCGAAGTTAGTTTTCAACATTACCCGCTCTATTCGCCATTCAACATTGTTCTCGTCCAGACGTTTACGAAAGAGAAAGTAGTTGTTTTGTTCGCTCTTACCGCCTGAATTACTAATGCAGCTCGTCATTTACCTAAGGCTCGTTGTGCATCAAGGTTTACCATAACGGGCTCGATCCCCAAGAAACATGACCCATTGTCTGAGCTTAGCGAACCAATCCGCATTTATAAATGCCAGATTGCCTTGGTGCTGTCTGCGTGTTTTGGTGGAAATATTTCGTTTGTGCTATACTGACTTTTTATGAATACTTATTTTCCAAAACGTTCTAAGATCTTTAATAGTATTTGAATGTATATATCACGTAGACCAACAGTAGCAGCACAAAATGTTCTCTTCTTCTAATGTTAATCTGTCTTCTTCAGATCATCCTACCTTTTGTTCCCACCTTTTATGGACGTCAATCTACATAGTAGTGGTTGACTTGTAGACGCTCTTATGTTAGACAAAAATATTTTACATATATGGTATATGCCATAATACATAATTATCGTACAGAAATTATGTACGTAAGAAAATAGGTAGATATTTTGTCAAGTTTAAAAATCGAACGCTTAAACAACTATAATTACTTGTATGCTACGTAGACTATTTGAAAGCAACCGAGCGCATGGAGCAATAGATTGGACCCGATGGTGCGTACTGTAATCTTGCATACTAACGCATTTAAATTTAACGACAAAAACAAACGTATTTGTCGTTGAATTTAAAATGCTCCCTCCTACATACGTAAACAACTTACCCATATTAAATTGAAAATCCAGCCATATTGCCTTAGTGCGCCGTCTACGGAGCCTCGATCTGCGTGAGGCAGCTGCATGCAACGAGAGATTGGACCCAATAGCGCGACTAAAAAGACCTAAGGCTTACGGAAATGTCCAGTTGTGGGTGGAACTATTTACTTTTTTTCCATTGCAAAAATTATTACGTGCCTATTTTCCAACTTAAAGATTCTGTGAGTACTAGGCCTTCTAATGATAATATGAATCAAGAATTCATGCTTTTGTTTGAAAGACTGATGTACATTTAAGAACATAATCAGTCCAACTGACATTTTCCTCTCTCGGCTAATGACTATGAACGGATACGGTGACACAATCACGATAAGCTGATTTTAATAGACGATAGATTGCAAATCCGCGTGGGCGGTCGTCGGCCATAAGCTCTTATTTTTCTACTGTGAGCAATATTAATTTAGCTATTTCCAACAGTTATTAAGAAATATCTATTTATAGCTGCCGTACGAAGATATTTACGTCATACGACATTAACGTTGGCTCCAATTCCGGAACGAATCTACTTAGAGCGCAGGCATCCACACTTCCCCTCAAACTTAGCACTCGCCAAAGTTTCCGCAACGATTAGTCATAAATAATTGAACGCAGTCGATATTCCCGTGTAAGAAGACAAAGAGATGACATCCTTAAAACTTTGTCAATTTACTTTGGAACCGTAAAGTCCCTCACTAGTTCATGTCCGCAGTCGGTAGAAAAGTGGAAGTAACATCATGGGAACTTTCCAGTCGTACTTACCATGTCTAGAAGGGGATCAAACTGCGGTGCATTCGCCGCAATGTATTATGCAGTCCTGGAACGGGTGCCCGTGTAAGCGGCTCGGAATCACTCCCACTTCCCGTCGAAGAACACTGCTATTCCTTTAAACCGTTCCATTTCAAAAGTTCGGGAAAAGGTATATCGTCCCTAATATATTCTGTAAATTACCCGCGATAGATCCGATGATTGTAAGATACCGCATCGCTTCGTTACGTTTCGCAATCGTTATGCTATAGCCAATGGGCCGTGTGGTCTGTTTAAAAAATGAATACCTCCATTGATGTTATTGTTCTGGCAGTACAATACTTACAATAAGAACGCTGCATTTATTTTTCTTTTTGGGACTTCAGTATGTTCACAAATATAACAAATGCATTTTATTTATATATTTACTTTTTTGCGTTTGTAAATTATTCGTAACTCAATATCTTTGTCCATTAGGCATTCTATACTAAACTGCTGAGGCTCATGTGTGAGTTTTAATATCTTAATGTTACATAAAAAGATACATAAGGCACAACCTTCTAGTAAAAAGTATGTAACCGGTTCAATGATATTTGTAATGCAAAATTTTGCAAAGCCAGTTTACCGAGAAGCGTTTCGTAATACAATTCTTGAGCAACCTTTAACTTTCTTAATTTAATTGCTACATTAACTCGGATAATAAGAATTGTCTCAGACCGTTGAGCT
>DWNR01003231.1:0-12011 GCA_018250455.1 Polygonus leo | reverse complement strand
AATGCTGGTCATAAGTAATCATCCCCAAGGTAGCCTCGTTCGCAAGCATAACCGGCAACCATGACTTTCCAAACCAAAGCATAAAAATTGCATCGTTGTGGCGGTAATTAAAATTCATATTTTTATTCAATATAAAGTTTAAAGATGTTCTTTGTGTACATCACATGAGTAGACCGGAAAAAAAGAACCGGATCGGAAAAAACTCCCGGCACTCTTTTGAAATAAGTTACATGCCTAATTCACACAGCAGAATGGCTATAGTCCGACAATTAACACACGTGACAGATACCGTGTGTGTCAATACAATCAATCCAAGTTACTATATCTATTCTATTTTATTTAAGACAGCACTAACAATCGTGCTGATCTATACTTATACTATAGGCAATACGTTTCAGGCTATACGTAGGTGCGCCGAAAGCAAGAAGCCGATCAAACAAAGCAATTACACCAGGTTTGGTCTTCACCTGCTCGCTGGACATTCTGGACACCAAGAACGTCACGTGTAAACCTTTACGAAGTGATAGTAAGTACTTATGAAGATATGATAGTAAATGACAATACGCGTGGCACATTGGTTATCGCCGTTTGAGGCGCAGAGGGTCCCGGGTTCGATTGCCGGCCAGAAAGAAAATTAATTAATGATATTTTTTTTTTGATTATTATGTATTACGAATTCTTGGGTGTTTGTGCATTCGTTTTGTTTGTTTCTAAAGAACCCACGACTCGGAGAATCTTAATGTGTATTAATTGTTGTTTTATGTTAAATATTTATCTATTCTATAAAAATATAATATAAAGTCCAGCGCTTTTTTAATCGTAACAAGGAAGCAAACGAGCATGCAGACCACCTAATAGTAAGAGGTCACTGTCGACCATGGACAATTAATCTCAATCTCATGGATCATACAATCGTATCTAGGGTTGACATGACGCGTTGCTATCCCGCAGGACTGAGATGTTCGCCTAAAAAACGAATTGTATTAAAATGATCCAAGATAAAGTCAGCAATAGCAGATGTGGAAGAAAAATTGCTTTTTCAAATTAAAATGTTAACCGATACTTTAAAAAATATAGTTCATATGTTTCATTACTTAAACGAAATATGATTTATACCTATCACATTTCCTTTGAACAAGAAATACCTAACTAGGAAATGAAATCATTTGTTACTATAGAATATTACTTATAATAATACTAATACTTATTTATTCTAATACTTGCCTTATAATCCGTATTATTAGAATATTAATTTTTGTTTCGAATTTTGTTGAAGTATGTGTGTTGTATTTTTTCTCTTAAAGATAGCAAACGAGCATGCAGTCCACCTGATAGTAAGTGTTCACTGCCGCCCATGGATTGTACTCAGGGTTGATTACTAACATTAGTAACACACTAATGTTAGTAATCAACCCTTAGTACGATTGAATAGTACGTGAGGTTGACCACAAATGGGTTGCTACCCCTGAGGGCTAAGATGTTCGCCTCGAGTATGAGTATAGCCGACAACCACACCTCTCCATTCCGAAACACAATAAATTGCTTTACGTAGTATTATGAGGGTGGCGGTGGTTCTTCCCCGGTGGAACTACATGAGTTCTACCACCTTGTAAACCTTGTTTTTATTAAAAATTGTCGTGTACCTTATTATGTGTGAATGTCACGTGATATTTCTTTAAATTTCAAGTCGGCGTCACAAGATTTGGGGCGCGTTCAGACTTCTTCAAAGATGACATGTGGTTTGGTGCCGTCATGGCTGCGATACCCACGGGGAAGCTGCTGGTAAGATATAACTTTCTTTTTCCAGGTCGAACTGGCGTAATTCAGTTCGACCGGACAGGTACCACCGCCACCCTCATAATCGTGCGTAAAGCGATTTATTGTGTTTCGGTTTGGAGAAGCATGGTTTCCTGCTGTTCTTACATACGAGGAGAACTCATGAGGAAGTTTAGCTGGCAACCACACCTCTTCAAAATCGAAACACAAGAATCGCTTCACGTAGATTATGAGGATGGCGGTGGTACTTTCACTACACTACACAAGTTCTACCACCTGGCAATTGATTCATGACATCTGTTTATGGAGGTAAAATGTAGATTTTGCCAGGTGGTAGAACTCATATACTTCAACCGGGAAGGCACCACTGCCACCCTCATAATCCTCCGTGAAGCAACTTAGTGTGTTTCGGCTTGGAAAGGCGTGGTTGCCGGCTATACTTACAAATGAGGCGAACATTTTAACCCTCAAGGGTAGTAACGCATTTGTGGTCAACCTTGGGTCAATCGTACTTGGGGAAGACTACTAATGCCCATGGGCAGCAGTGACCACTTACCAACAGGTGGAATGCATGTTCGTTTGCTACCTTTACACAATAAAAAAGCAGTAGAAAAAGTTGTAGAATCAATAGTCACATATGAAGTTCTTAGAATAAACGTTGAGGCCATGATATTTTCAATGTTTTTAGATATGTGCACCTCGGTGGGCAGTTCCGTATAAAGACACACATTTATTAGCGAATGGGGCCTGCTATGTCCAAGGACAGCGAAGAGGGCAATGGCTTCTACCTCTGCAGGACATGAGTAAGATTTTTTATTATCCATTTATTAAATACTAGCTGTTGCCCGCCACTTCGTCTGCGTGATGATGAAGATATCTATCACTATTAGCACTTGTAGTAACGAAGTTTCATACACACTATCAACCTCAAAAACAACCCCTTAGAGGTCGAATTTCGCATAATCCCGTCTTAGAGAGCACCAACGTCCTAAAAAGAACCCCCTCGCAAAATTTGAACTTTACCATCACCTTAATAGTAATTAGATCTTATTAGTGTATTATAATAACTCCTTTATCTTCTGAATAGTCGTCGTTATCATTAAGTATCATTGTTGTAAATTGCCAGTTTATTAATTATCGTCCGCATGGTGTTCTCACTCATTATGAACCCCTTTGTCGCCATCATTATAATGTATCGTTACGAAATTATCTAACCTTATAATGCTCTGAGCGAATGCTAACCTATATTCTTGTATTTCTTGTTAATATCTTAGTATGTATCTATGCGAACTTTTACTAACGGTCATCTGTAGATCTGAATATATTCATATAGGTATATTCACGGGAACTCGAATCACGGAAACTCGAATGAGTTTCCTATTTTGATCCAACTTTTTAGCTAAAAGTAAAGAGAATGATACAAAATAGAGAAAACATAGTAATTTATTTTCGGTAATTAATAGATGCATTATCAGTCGCTTTATCGCCACAGACATTTCGGCACCACAAATCAACCGTAATTTACCCAAATATTACTTTTTCTAAACTAAATGCAAAAAATTGCTCAACAATTGCTCATTCGATTTAAATAATTGCTCCACTTCTATAATTAGGCGTAATTATATATGAAAATTAAAAAAAAATGTTTGGCGTCAACTTGTTTATAGTATACAGGTAACATCTCTATTATACTCGTATGTCATATAATTGGTAGTAATATTACCATAAGAAATGCATGCTTGTTTGCTCCTTAAATTATTTATGAATGTTTTTTTTTTCGATTACAGACCGCCAGGCCTACATGGTCGATGGCAGGCGTAAAGAGTATGGAGAATACGGTCTACATCTCAATTTCTACGCGTACGGCCAGGCTGGCATGTCAGTGAAGGTCACAGATAGCAACACCATCATTATTGGTGCGCCTGGTCTTCTGCAATGGACGGGTAAGATATCTTTTTTTATCGTATAAAGGTTGCAAACGAGCATGCAGTCCACCTGATGGTAAGTGGTTACGAGTACGAGTAGGCTAACGTCACTACTACTTAAAACATCTATAATTAACTCCTAAAAAAGTACGAGAAATAGTACGAGAAGTTATTTTATTTTTGTTTGTTACTTTTTATCAAGTTTTAACCATTCATTGTAAAAAAAAATGTACTGCACTATAATTGCCCATTATTTTAAAAACTTGCTTAGTTTGTGTAGTTTCTAAAAAGGTATAACAATTAGTGCTTGAGAAAAAAATTACTCTGTAGGAGCGAAAGAGCATCTTTGTCCCGATTTAGGTAGGTACCTTAATTTATGTGAAATGCGTATTACTATTACGGCTTCGTGACAATTACTAAAAAAAGGTATTTATTAAACTATGAAATATATATTACTATGTAATATATAAAATGCCATCTATTATGGTATTAAAAAAGTTAAAAATTTTATTCTCGCAAGAAATTAAATTGCTGAAGTCGGCTAGTCTTCTAGGCATTTTGGTTTAGGCTTTTGGTTTTATAGCAGCAATGTTGAGCTCTAACGTATTTGCTTTAAAGGCAAGAACAGGTCGTGAAATATACTAAAACAAAAAAGGGAACATAAATCTATATAGGTATTAATACTTGAAGCAAAAACCTTGTACCTCTTTTTTGGGACGTTACGTGGGCGGCGGAGTATGAAAATCGACAGGATTAAAGTTTACATTGAGAAGTGCAGAAAGCTAATATTATTTTAAATATCAATCTTATACAAATCTCATTCAAAAATATACAAAAACAGTTTTCTTTACTTTAGTCCTAAGTTTTTAGATTTGCTTTTTATATAAATTGTATAGAATTTAAAAAGATAAGTTAGTTTATTATTAACGTCCGCGCAATGATTTATTTGTTGGTATTTTACAATAGAATCTTAGTAACGTCCAAACTAATCAATTATGGTCAAATTTCGCAATTGGTTACGCCGTGTGTGGATCTGAGACATAGTTATCTGTGTTGACACACTCCATTCATTCCTCATCCGTCACTCCAATTCTCTCTAGCCCATTCTCGCCATTATTAACTTCCTATCCGCTCCCCGTGAGAACCTTTGCTGTATGTGAACGCGTGTCGAAATTTTTAGTCGCTGTGTCATGTCATGCCATGTTATATTTTCGTGTATCGGGTAATGGTCCTCAGGGGTAGTAACGCATGTGTGATTAAACTTAGGTACCTATGATTTTATCGTACTTGGAGATGATTAATGATGTCCATGAGCGGCAGTGAAGGAAAAGACTGGAGAAGCTACTGGACTCGTGGCGGTCTTCAACATTTTTGTTTGCACGCTCCTTTTTACCTCGTACGTGCAGGATGTGGCCTCGGAATGATCTTTCTCCCGAGGAATTCCTGCCATGTTCTTTATAATAGGCGCAAAAAGACCTTTCCTTCAAAGTCGGCGATGCATTGGCGGTCCCTCTGGTGCTGCAAATACCCATAGGCGACGGTGACTACTTAACATCAGTTAGCCCGTCTGCCTTATCGCTAGGAAAAAAAAACGAGCTGTACGAGTGAGTTCCCTTTTTTGACGGGGTAGGTGCCACTGCCATCTACATAATCCTCCGTGAAGCAATTCTTATGTTTCGGTTTAGAGTGACGTAGTTGCCGTCTATTCTTGTACATGAGGCGAATATCCTCATTACTAACCTCAGGGGTAGCAACGCATCTGTGGTTAACCTCATGTACGATTAATTATTTCTTGAGTATGATCAGTATGGTCATTGAGTGACCACTTACCAGAACTGCATGCACGTTTGCTACCTTTGTACCATAAAAATACGCCGTTAACTCCTGTTTGTTAACCCCTACTACTAATATACATTAATGAAATATCATTGTTATGTGTTTCAGGTGGTATATCCGAGTATATGATGTACCCAGACTTCGGCTCAATGTCAGTGCTTTTTGGAATAAGATCTACTACTAATCCTTACAGCACTAAGGATGTAGGACCTGACGATTATTTGGGTAAGAACATTTGGTTTTTTACTTGGTTGTAAAGTTTTGATTAGGCAGTCTAGTCGTTGGGTCTGACCTATCACGTTGGGGGTCTGTGACCGACTTAGTATCTCGTATTTTCAAAATTATGTGTATATTTAAACTTAAATTATTCTTTGATGTTCGGTGACGGAAAACATCGTAAGGAAACCTGAACGTTTAAGTGTTTGTACTAAAAAAATCTCAAGGGTCTGTGAAGCTAAGTTGAACTTGATCAGCGTGTGTTATTAAAATTAATCATTATCATCAAGAAATTATGAATTTTGATATCAGTACAGCTAGCTTGTACAAATACTACTAATGATATATTGAATTATTTCGCTTTTTAAATAATTTTCGGTTGTTTAATGTAGCTAATTTTAGGTTATAGTTTTTTCCTTTCTCTTACATGTTTTCACTATTCATGAGGACACTGTAAGGATTTCCATTTGGTCTACATTTGGACAAAAACGTTCATAAACATACATTAAAAATACGTGTTGATCTATCTGCATAAAACGATATATACCTACTTATATGATTGTGTCGTTTTTCAGGATATAGTGTGGAGTCTGGTATTTTTGATCTCAGTGGGAAGACTTTATATGTAGCAGGGGCTCCAAGATCAAAGGCAGGATATGGGCAGGTATGGTCAATATTTTTTATCGAATATAGGTAGCAAACGAGCATTCAGTTCATGTCGGTGCCGTCCATGGACATTAGTAATCATCCCTAAGTATGATTGAATCGTGCCTGAAGTAGATTGCTGTCCTTCAGAACTATGATGTTCGCCTCGTGTATAAGTACGGCAAACACGCGTTTCCAAACCGAAATACAAGAACTGCGAAACACAGAGAATTATGATGGTGGCAGTGGTAGCTCCCTGGATGAACTACATGAGATCTACCTGGAAACTCGACGGGGATATACAGATTATTCAATCTCTTTTGTCGCATCTTTAAAGTTTACAGTTCTCTTTCTTCTCTTTATCTTTCTTTCTTCTATCTTTAAAGTGTACAATTCGTATTTTTAAAAGTTTACAGTTCCATATTGTTTACAATACCTTTTGTGGAAAGACTATAATAGTAACACCAACTCTTCAAACTCTTCAAACACCAATAATATATACCAATATTCAAATATCAAGATAAGGCTAGGCATTCCTCAGGAATGTAGCTATCACATACAAATATATAATTATAATTAAATACTTTTTTCAAATCCCTCTGGTAGTTTCAGAGCGTGTTAAGCGCGTTTAGCAATCAAACAGTTCACTTTTATTACATAACATTAAGATTTTCAGAGCGTCATTTTATCTCCTCAACTTACGTCTATACGTCCGACTGATTCCAGGTGTTAATCTTCGAGCAGACATTCAGAGAGACAGACGCGCTGAACATCAAAGCGCAGGTCGTTGGGCCGCACCTGGGCTCGTACTTCGGCGCGAGCGTGGCGTGTGTGGACGTGGACAGCGACGGCGTGGTGGACTTGCTGGTGGGCGCGCCCAGCTACGTGCGCGGCGGCGGGCTGCACGACCAGGGGGCCGTGTTCGTGTATCTGACGGTCAGGCAGGTGGGTTTAAATTATGCGTACTGTAAAGCACAGGACGATACGGTACGATTCGATCCTGTCCGGTACGGTTAGGTCTTATACGATGCAATCCGTGCGGAGCGGACCGTACGATTTATTCCGATCCGACACGGGACGGTTCGGAACTGTCGGAATTGTACAGTCAAATACGGCACGGATTGTTCCAGTCTGATCTAGTCCGGTTCGGTACGGTTTGGTTCGGTTTGGAAGGGTACGGGTCTCGATCCGTCTCGATACGACACTATATGGAAAACCACGGTTCTGTACGGTTCGGTACGTTACGTTACATTACGGTACGGTACGGTTCAGTGTGGGATAATATACTATCGAACGATACGGTACGGTATACACATTATGTTATCATATAGTACGGTTCGGTATGGTTTGGTACGGTACGGTACGGTACAGGTTACTCAAGCAGACGTTCAGGGAGATAGACGTGATGTATAGTATTATTTTTTTATTTTCGATTCGAATCCACTTCTGCCAAAATTGGACAAAGATTTTTAAATAGCCGAACTATCAGTGCTTTATCATTTGCCAAATATTTAACCAAGTATGCCACAGTCTCAGAATATTAATGTATCTGTGACACGAGATAGCTGTTTCAATTCTGGCAAATTGCCGAGTCTGGTCGGAAGTCCGTGTGATGCAGAGCGTCTATAAATCCAAACCAACCACCGACAAGCCACAGCTTCTATTTATGGACTTACTCAGCGTTTACTTGTATTAAATAGCTCTAAGGCAGTTATTTGAGTTGCGATTTTGGAGCGTTTTTCGAATGATAGATATGATCTGACTCTTCAGCTTGTCGCGTGAAAGTGACAATCTCACCGCGTTTCTGTGATACGTCGCTTATACCTATTCAAAAAACACACGACCCTTGCGTTGCAGAAACGCATCAGACCGTCGTTACGAAAATGTCGGAAGAATGATTTTATTTGAAATCGCTGGTAAATCGCCAGTGTGATAGGAACCTTAGACTTAGATTTAAACAAATTCGGAGGTAAAGTCGCTACAAGATGACATGGCAAATTTCTAGTGCCGGAAATTTTACGCTACCAACTGCTATATTAAAAATATATTATTTTGGTACTCAACAAGATGAAAGAATAGATAAAAAGCCAATTGTTTTATTATTTTATGTAACTTTCATTGATTTTATTGCATATTAAATGGCCTTATATTAATATCAGATTCAAATACTAAAAATTTTTCAAATTGTTCGAATTTCCAGTTTTTTTCGAAATTGCAGTATAATTTTAATACCAATATCATGCTATTATTAAAATGCAATAATTATAGTCTTATAGTCTAGTTTACTATTAAATATAAGACAGACCAATTCATAGTCTGTTTTATTGTACACAGAATAAAACTTTCACCCTCAAAGAAGCTGGATTTGTAACTGGATCACAAGAAAGTGGGGCTCGTTTTGGAACAGCGATTGCAGAGTTGGGAGATGTCGACGGAGATGGATATACAGGTATGTAAAAGCCCTTGTATTTTTTTATAAAATGTAATGTAAAGTAAGGAAAGGAAATAAAGAGAGAAAAATACGGGAAGAAGCGAACAATGAAAAAAAAAAGAAAGATTTATAAAATTAAAGATTAAAATAATCTTCTTACAAGATATATGTACTATACTATAGAATATACAAATAGTTAGACCAGTTTTGGGAAATTCCCCTGATGAATCTCCCCTGATGAAAGAAAGCACGAAAAAGCAAATCATTCCTACTCATGGAGCCTACTATTTTGAAAGGTAACGATGTAGAAAAATATTAATATTTAAAACAAAAGTAATAATAAAATTGTTTGTCGAAATTTTTGAATTAAATATTTCTATTGATCCGAATTGCCCTTTAAAACCGCTGGTATGAGAGAGCAAAGGACAGGTTGAAGTGATATGATTTACAGGAGGCCTAAGTCCAGCAACGGACTTCAAAATGCTGATAAGGATATTAGGAGATTTTATTTATTTATTAGATTTTTTTCAGATGTTGCTATAGGAGCTCCATGGGAAAATGAAGGTATGGGAGCAATTTACGTATACAGAGGAAGCTCTACTGGACTTAGAGAAAACTATGTCCAGAGAATTATCGCAGAAGACGCTAGGGGTTTCGGCATATCAATATCGAAAGGATTGGATATTGATAATAATAATTGTAATGGTAAGCAGAAATATACATCTATTTTGTTTGAGAAAGATTCTTCGTAAGAACTAAGTAAGTAAGTAAGTAAGTAACTAAGAAGTAACAATAAATATATAAGGAGTGAATTAGAAAAAAAAAAGTATTTTTAGTAAATGTTACAAACAAGGTGCTAGAACTCGTTTAGTTCGACTGGGGAGTTACCGCCCTTATAATCCTCCGTGAAGCAATTCTTGTGTTTCGGTTTGGAGAGGTGTGATTGCCGACTACACTTATACATGAGGTGAACATCTTAGTCCTCAAGGGTAGCAATAGCAACGCATCTGTAATCAAACTTAGGTATAATTTAATCGTACTTGGGGATGATTACTGATGACCATGGGCAGCAGTGACCACTTACCATCAGGTGGACTGCATGCTCGTTTAGTACCTTTATACGATAATATCAATGTTCTTACTGAAAGCGACAATGCGAAGCTATTACTACTAAAATTGTTATTTATTTTGTAGATTTTGTAGTAGGAGCCTATGAAACCAGTGGTGCGTATTTATACAGATGTATACCAACAATGCACGTGTTCACGGCAATCAAAGTACCAGATGCAATGAATCTGCCTCAGAATACCACTAATTTCACAGCTCTGTTCTGTGTCAATGCACCTGCGAGGAAAATGTGGCCACATGTCAAGATTGGTTTGTAATTTTGTTTCAATATAGTGAAATTATGTTAAATTGCAATTAGTATGTTATAAATGGACGTGAAGTAACGACAAATTTTTAACTTTTAATATTATTTATCATTTAATGACAAAGGAACAGACAGAGGTTAATCATATGCTTTAAGCCCTCCCTCCTAACATGCGAAGCTACAAAATATTAATCATTAAATAAGTTGAAATAATCGATAGATGACATTATACATAATACAGCTGAAGACACGAAAATATATTTCAGTTATTTTTTTTAGATCTCACTGCTAAAATTATAATAGATCCAGAAGGGAACAGAGCTAGAGTTTCTGGGGACAATGAATACAAAGTTTCAATAAAGCCGGGGAACGATGCTTGTGAAGAACAAACTGTTGAAGTTGTAGTGAGTATTATATAAATTGATTTTGCTTTCTTACTTAGTTGCATTCTTATTCAATTTGAATCGTGAATCACTATAAGTATATTTAGAAAAGGTTTTATATGCATGGGAATATAAATAAATAAAGAAGAAGTTTTTTTTTCCAGCCAACAGCTGATTTATCAAAACCAATATCCATCCAATTGACTTTAATACCACACGAAGCAATGCAAGGTAATTGTATAAAACTAATATAATAATGGGAATCCCTAATAAAGAAAAGGAATGTTCAGTGATAACGTCTATCAAACTTAATACTTTTATTTTTGTTGATAATTATTAACAGCTAACAAAAAACTGATTAATTTAACTAAGTTTAGTTCTGATCAGATAGTTGTATGTGTTTTATAACCGTAATCCTAATTTGTTTTGTATAAAATTCTTGGAGCATTTGTATCTGATATGATAAAGTTATTCTATTGTTTAGACAAAAGATTTATATCCGTGAATATTTTGAAACTATGTATATAAATAGTGGGCATTGAATAACTAATATATTTTAGTTTTAGACTAATACTAGGTGACCCACGCAACTTCGTTTGCATCGTATAAGAGATGTGGGTCAAATTTTCCCCGTTTTTGCAACATATTTCGTTGATGTTTCGCTCTTTTCGGTCATAGAATAAATAGCCTTCCTCAATAAATGGGCTATCTTACACTGAAAGAATTTTTCAAATCGGACCAGTAGTTCCTGAGATTAGCGCGTTCAAGCAAACAAACAAACAAACTTTTCAGCTTAATAATATAAGTATAGATGAACTAGCAAACGTTGGTCTGCCATATAAAGTATCAAATTTCCCCGTTTTTGCAACATTTTTCGTTGACACTCCGCTCCTATTGGTCGTGGCGTGATGTTTTATAGCCTAAAGCCGTCCTCAATAAATAGGCTATCTAACATTAAAATAATGTTTCAATACGAATATGTAGTTCCTGAGATTAGGGCGTTCAAACAAACAAACGAAACTCTACGGCTTTATATTATTAGTATGGAAGTATAGAGTATAGATATAATCATTTGTCATCTATCGCAGTTGCGCGGGTCAGCTAGTCCCACATAATAACTGACCACATTTTTCCATAATTGGTCACTTATTAGATGATTGACCACTCATTTCTCGCCTTCCAGGACAAACTTACGGCAGCGGATCTGTCCATATGGAGTACGCTGTATCCTCTGTATTACAATGAGGAGTTGAAGGAGAAATATATGAAGGAATATACCAGTATCGCAAGTTGGGTTGATAAGATTGGCACAGCTAAAGCTACTCAGGTATGTTGAAGACAAGATAACTAACGGACAAAATCCTTATAATATACTAGCTTTTGCCCGCAACTTCGTCCGCGTAGAAGTCGAAAACCCCATTGGGGGT
>DWNR01003230.1:0-12013 GCA_018250455.1 Polygonus leo | reverse complement strand
TGGGTTACATGTGGAGGATTAGTGAAATTGGTCAAATGCAAGTCGTCTTTTGCTGAGGAGTACCATCTTGTACCTAGTGTGTTAATAATTCGGCATGAGTGTGAGAGTCGATTTAGGGTAAAATAATACACAAATTAATGTGCTATATATACAACTACCTATATAAAAAGTTCCTATTAACCGCTACAAATAAAACAGCTACATTGATGCGCGGTCACTAAAATACTAAAAGTAAAACTAATGGGACAGTTGCGCAGGCTATGCACATTTAATAAATAATCACATCAGAAGCAATTGTTTTATAATCATTTCGTGTTTCATTTCGTTCCTGTTTTTCGTGGTTCCATTTTCTTGTTACTCTGTCGTTGCTCTTGCAGTAGTTATCTCGATTCATTCATGAACACACTTTGTATAAAATTACATTATGTAGCTACGTCGCTTCTGATTCGACGTGTAATGTGTGGAGCTAGTTCTCATTGCGAGCTATGAAACAATCTAAACATTAATAAGAATAATGTAAGGCATTACATACATGAACATTTTAATAGGTTTTATTCTATATATTTACGTGCTAAATGAGTGAAGTAAACTGCTATCTGCAAGATGTTGTATCAAATAACAAAAAAACAAAGGTGGTGATGTATAAAAGAATGTAGTTAATCAATTTCTTGGCAGACTATTAAGACCTTAACCACCTATAATAACTGCATCGGTTACATCTTTACTGGTCGGTACGAAACACAAATGTGCAACTGCCGACTCGCATTTGACTTTTCCTCTTTCAGAAACTGAAACCTTTCCTTATTGGACTAAGTGACGCGGAAATATTTTAAACATTCGTTAAAGTACGCCGTCTGCGATTGATATTTTACAGTAAGTACTTAATTATTTAAATTAGATTTCTTGTTGCCGTCCACTACGACTATGTAAACGAGTAAATGATTTGTTTTTTTTAAACATCATTATTAGCTAAAACAGACTTTGTGAAAGCCTTTATTCTGAAATTCATTGTATGATTGAATTATTGTGAATCAGTGTTGTATTAAATTGGATACTTCAAATATATTCTTTTATAATCAGAAGTGTCCAACAAAAATGTTTTCAAAATTAGTCCTTGAAAAATATGTATATTTTGTACAATTTTTAGCAGTATATGCTTATCCTTTTCGGCGTTTACCATTATGTTCAGAAACGTTAGCAAAAAACGAGATGAAAATTGAGTCGTTTAGCCGTGGGACGCGTTACAGTCACAGAGTCAGGGCCTTTATCGCTTTGTGTTTAATCTAAGTGTTTCTTTTCCAGTCTTGTGGCTCGGTATCGGATCTCATTAAACTGGACGATTCGCCAACAGACCTCGAAGATTTTGATCCGCTCAAATGTCGAGATAAAAACGAAAAGGTCGATCAGATCAAGTCTTCTACGGACAGTGCTCTCTTGCACGAGTACGGATTAGATTTCAGTCAGTTCGGTTTGTCTGATTTTACAGCTAGCACCAGCTCAGTGCCCGAAACCTCCTCCAATGTGCCCAAAGGTTGGACAACCTTCAATTAGATCACTTGGTTGGTCATGAAGATAATCGTTTCAGCATAACTGTTATGCCGCTTGCAGACGATGTTGTTAAGCGTTGAGTTTACCCGATTTATTGGTATTCGAATGAGTATGATTAGGTACCTATTCGTACATCGGTCTACGTGGCATTAATCAAATATCAAAATCTCTTAAAGGTAATAGAGTACCAGTAATTGTTTTTGCGCCAACTTAGTCACTTCAGAAAAATGAAATATACATAAAACAAATACAATAATATAAGTGATCGTTCTTAATATCACTTGAGTTAAGCTGATATTCTCATAGTAGGTATACTAAGTTGGTGCATTTGGGCGATACAGTTTCATGCATATAGTTTACCTCGGCAGTGTAAGAGAAAGCGTAGCAATATGTAAACAGAACAGGACTAAGAGACTTGTGCCACAGTAATATATATATTTATATACTATTACTGTGCTTGTGCGTTCGCAAATAAATACTCATCGTCTGCAAGCTACATAATAAAACGCTTTTCGTTTTAGTTCTAGTTTTAAAACTATTTATTTCACTTGTTTTCGTTTATTATGCGTGTTGTAAATAATGTTACATATCAGTGAATTGTAAATTTGTCATCAAATTTTATGTTCTATTGTCTGTATATTTAGATATTGGTAAATCGTAATTATTGTGTATTTAATTATAACGAATTCCATATATGTACCTCTGTGTAAGGGTGATTTATTTTATATTCGTTTATTTTAACGAAAATGTTATGTGCTACTGGTTCTTCCGAATTGTTAATATTGTTTTTGTTATTATTTCGTATAAATTTATGTGTTTTGATTCGTTTACGGTCCTGAGCTATGTTTTTATGTTCCTATGTTTATGAAATTTTATATCAAATATAATTAATATATTATTTTCTTAGTAGCAATATTTTGAGAACTTTGAGAGATTTATTTGATATACTTTAAAGATGATAATTTTAATCCTATTTTCAAATAGGTATATAATAAAATTTTATATAACATATAGAATCAGAGTGACCGCTAAGTTTACTGTTGGTACACTGAATAAGTGTCACATTCTTTGCTGAGTTACCTGAGAATTTCTCAAGAAAAAAATAATAAATAATGGTCGTCGCGAGAAACATACTTGGGTATTTACTGCACAAAACGATAAATTAACGCAGATTTATACTTTCTATAATATGGTCACAAATGGTGATGTGCTTGTTATATAAAAAAATAAAATGAAATCTTAACTCGAAATATATGTGAATTTGAAAGTAGGTATTTCTGTATGTTGTAAAACCAGTGAACATCATAAAGTTATGTGTAGTTATAATTACTTTTACCGTTAACAATGCTCTCAAAATGGAATTCTTTAAACTTTAGATGTATAATTTAGATGTATATGTCATTATAATACTATGTCTAATTGGGATAAACTAATGCGTAAGAAAACTTGGGTTACCAAATTTTTGCCGTTCTATCATAATATGTCTTGAAGTATTTGAATGATTTGTTCACAAGGTCTTATAGTAATGGAATGTAATTTAGTGATAAATCTTTTATAAATGTCGTTTAATTTCGCAAGACTGTCGCGAATATTTAATAAGGTTTTTAAAAAACTACGGAAAGCTCTTAGTTTTGAACTTGTAACGTTAAAAAAACTACCAATATCTTTTGACTCTTTTCAAATATTTAGATTTTATGAACTCATCGACTTTTTAAATGAATTGTCACTTTATGTAAATTTGATAAAATGTTCAATAGTACTGTTATGGAGTAAATAAAAAAAAAATGTAAAGATAAAAACGAGACGTTATAATTGTATTACATAAAGATTTTTTGGTTTTATTGTATACGATTCGTACTAAGAGCTTTCTGTTATTTAAAACTAATCTTATGTCTGTATTATATATGTGTATTTGGTTTCATTATGAATCCAAATATTGCTAAGGCTGTGCGTTAAGTCTTTCAAGCTTTTCGTCAAACAAGATGCGCTTAACATAAATAAAATAAAAATCTATTTTGTTGATAGTGGCTTGACAAAACAATTATTCGATTGAAATGGTTCGTAATGCGCAGTCGAAAAATTACAGTACGTATTTAGATATAATATAATATGGGTGTAAATATTAATAGAACGATTTGAACATACTGTAATTTTTAGACTACATTATTTTTCCATTTTATATTTCGAATATAAAACATAGCTCAAAGTATTCGTTCACACTTGTGTTTCTGTAATAAAATCGAAGTACAATTAACTATTTATAAGAAAAAAAAATATTTTGTCAATATTTATCCAATGCAATTTTTGTAATATAAATCTATATTTTTGTAAGGTGCTGAATCGAATCAAACGTTTCGTTTGAACTGTTGTATGAGTTAGTTTTGTAAGTCCAATCGCATTGTTGTAGTCAAATACGTAAAACACTCCTTGTATATTTCCAGATGATCAAAATGAACTTTAAAATAAGCAGCGCTCTAGCATATATGCTACTAGCATATATGCTGGATCCCTTTTACATAATGCTGGCTTGTACTAGCGTTCATTTCAACGCAATGTTCCCATTTAGCACGATTAAAAAAGATCTAAATACAACTTTCAAGTGATTTCAACTAATAAGCGCCGATTGACTAACGGACTGGTTTTAATAAAACATACTTTATACCCAAAAGAACACGACAATTATCTTTGTCACACTCTTAGGTAAGGCGCCTGCGAGAAAGAATTAAAATGAGATTGAGTGTTTAAAGTGACGTCATGCCGTGTGTTTGTTAAAATTACTGCACTTATGTGAATTTGTTATACGCGCCAGCTTTATTTAACAGGTATATATTTCATTAATCTGATACATTATTTTACTAATCCATTTGAATATTATTGGTTGACATTTATATTTGCGATATGGTAAAAATATATTTTTTGTTTTATACTATAAAATAAATAGATTTTCTACTTTTAGCTCCGTAACATTTATTAATAGTACTGTTTTTTGTGTTTATACAATGTGTATGTAATAATTATTATTTTATCTCATGACATCGTAGTGGTTATTATTATGTTTTATTTAATTTTAGATAATTTAATAAAAAATCTAATAATGTCAAATTATATTGAAGATTGGACTTACAAACAATAATGCTTTAAATGGTAATTTAATGTACATATTTATATCGATGTTTTATTGCCGAGGCACTATTGCCGCAGAGGAAATTACCTAGTTGTATTCTTACTTACCTGTCGTCTCGATGTTTATTCCCATTACCATTTAAAATTTAATGAATAGTACACTCCCTATTGAATCCAAAATGTAGCTTGATCTCTTAGATTAAGTTCTAAAATATCCAGATGTTTCACAAATAAAATGCATATATTATTATTTTAATTGTGATCATGTATTTGTATGACATGTTTCCCGTATTTTCGTCAGTCTACGGGAGAAAATCCGTATTTTCGTTTTATCCTAATATATCCCCTGTATTATATATATTATATATACGAATATCCCGTGCCCTGCATGGAAACATAAATTTGTAGTTGCAAATGGATTAAATAAAGTTTAGTGTATCTCAGTGCGATAAATAACAAGGCTCAAGGAAAGGAAAAAAAAAAACTAGCCATGTTAGGAAATCTGGTCGACAATTGATGAAAATAGCTCAATGGCTCAGGTTGAAAGAGTTTAAACAATTGATCGTAAATCCTCCTCAATTACAAATACCTTGTCCACTGATGGTATCATTTGGGTCCTTCGAAATTGAAAATGGGCTAACTGACCAAGGTCATTGGTATTATCCTATTAACAAAATCTGGCATAATATGCTTAAAAATTACCATATCTCACTAGCAGTTACATTCTGCGCATCGTTTGTCTAATGAAATAGCTCAAATATAACTTCACGCAATATTTTCAAACACTAATCTTTACCACGCTCCTTTATTAGTAATGTTGAGTAGTTTTTTTTCATGACAAAAACCTTTTCTTTGGTTTTGACTCACGTTCATTACGCGAATTCTATTCGCCAGATTTAGTTGACAGGGCTTACTAGAATTAAAAATTAGGTCTATTCATCCGGTCAGTGTTCATACCTCATTTCATTTATATTTGGTTGAAAGTACCTAGTAAATAGATATTGGGTACTGGTAAATAGATACACCATTAAGTGGGTCGTTGTAAACGTGAATTTGATGGTCTCGACGTACCTGAGCCATTGACATTGAAATGTGGACAAGGACGCTGCAATTGTTGGTTGGAGCACACGGGCTGAAGAGTATCTACAAACAATGCTGCTTACTCCCACATCAATGAAAGGCATAAAACAATTGTTTTGAAATGAAAGTTGAAGTATATTTTGTAAACATAACCTCTTAACTCCCTTAATTTAGCTCTACTCACAAAAATATTTTGTAATGTAGGTACAGATGGTTTTGTTTTATATGAACACGTTATGAATGAATCCATTAATTATGTTACACTGTTTTCCAACATTCGGCATATAGAATAGAATAAACCACTATTTTTAACGAATAAAATACTCATGTTCGTGTATTGATGATCCACTATAATTTACTTTTGCATATTTAAGAAGCACAAGATACAACATTGAGTGTATGTATATTTATAAAAAGAAACAGTTTTTGTAAGATAGGGAGGATAGTGGTATATTTATCTGCCCTAAGTACATGTATATGTAAAATAATTGTTATAATATACATACCTAGATATAAAATTAACAAACGTTTTAAATAGCGAGGTATTTATGGCCCTAAAATTAATGCTCTACTGCGGAAGACTGCAAGTGTTGAGATATTTTAGAGGAAATGTATCAAATTGAGAATCTAACTTGATGTTCAAACAATTGTATTATCGTGTCTGAATAAGTATAAACATATGTTATTGAAAAGACAAAAGTCGTGATATTTACGTCAATACCAGTTTATTGTTTTTGGAGTTTGTACGTAGAGATATTCTTTTTATATTTTTCCTGTAGTCTGATGTGAAATGCATTATTGAATATATATTTATAAATATTAAGTGATAATAGTTTTTCTTAGCCACAGGTAGAATAAAAATATTCAACGGGATATTTTCCTGCAATATTTGCTTTATAGAGTAGGTTTACATTGGTAATGGCTATTGGGTTATGCTCGTTCTATATTCGGATATTGCATCGCGTAAAAACAAAAGAAGAGCAAACATTCTGCCTACAGTTACGATTGTATTTATCAATGTAATATATTAATCAATGATCTAGCTATCGTGAATGTAGAATACCTGTCATTTAATAATTTTCAGTGACCCATACGCAAATATACGCGGATACGCGTATATTCATGATTTTACGATCGTTGTCCTGAAAGGCGTAGAATGGAAGTTCTTTTGAGCGAGCGAGGAGCGAGTTATAATAGAGTTAGCACCACATGTCGCGATATATTATTTAACTTCATCATCATTGCGGGGAACGTCTCATCCTGCCTGATTGAAACTGAGGATGTATTCTTGTCTTGTTCTGTCTTCAGAGTGGTAAAGGGTGAGGGGACTGCGGGCTTTGACGTGAACCTCTTTACTCACGCTGCTTCTCAGTGGCAAAAGCCTTAGGCAAGTATGCCAGAACCGTGCCGTTTGGCACCCTCTGCCTACCCCGTCAGGGATTTGGCGTGAAGATGTGTGTGTGTATGTGTGTAAGTACTTTTGTAATGCTATAAAATTGCATTATTTAATATTATAACAATAAATGAAATGTTACTTAAAATCCGATCCATTATTGAGTGGGTGGTGCGAAATAAATATTGGACCCTACGATAGAAATAGCCAAACGCGGATACAACGCAATGCATGAAGTGCGAAGTACCCTCTCAACCGCTTACAAGAGTGGGTCGTTACCAATTACAAGTGAGTCGTCAACAATTGTACCGAGGGAGGCCCCTTTCTTTATCGGAGAGACAGAGAGATTGTTAGCGGGGTTTACACGACCGAAGTCAGATACGCAGACCCTCAGGAGTCCTAGAAGGGCGCCGCGGTTGTGGGTGATGAGTGGGGAGGTCCTGTTGGGCCACCACTCTTCGCCTTCTGTAATTTCTTCGGGTATCAACCGGTGCACCTTCAGACTGGGAGAGATTCATTAACTTGTTAACGACAGATATGCATTTGACATTAGACATTCTTATTGTTGTTATTCCGCAAATAGCAATTAACCACCCATCCATTAATCTTTTTGATTTCACACTCCCTAACATCCAAAATTTAAGAATCAAAACTATGCTTGAGCTGTACTATTGGGATTCGATGTATTCTAGATTTATCGCTAATTATATATATTTATTTCCACGTTCTCGATGTATGTCTATAGCTACCAATTTAAACCAACTCTATGACCAATTTGATTTATAATTGTAAATATAGAATTTTAATACTGAAACGGCATGACGGAGACTTGTGCAACGAATGGATAAATCTGAGCCTTTGAATGATAAAATATTTATTACAATGTAAAACTTGGCACAATGTGCGTATGTCAAGTGTGTGAGTGCGACTGATAAAGAAATAACTCCGCAATGCTCTCGCTTTATTATACGACTTTAAATTTGCAAATAAAGCACAACCTCTTTGAAGCGGGCTGTTATGGTTGGGTTGATCTTCAGAAAGAATAAACTCAATTGTACGTACGTAAATGTTAGAATACTTATTTTTCGGCAATAATTATAAGAGAGAATCGTCGTACTCTGACTTGATGTTCATTACGTAATTGTACACAAATTGTGGTATTTATCTGAAAATATTATTAATAAAGATCATTTTATTGAGTTTCTGGTTTTTTATTATTTCAAATTTTCCCAATAAAACATTTATTCATGCTTATTTTACATTTACTTGCTGGGATGGTGGATTACCCACTTCTGCTTAGTACCTACCTACCTAATTAAAATAAACAGCAGTTCTAATTATTATGGAATAGCGTTTTATTACATCTCTATAGCTTTGTTGATATAAACAGTATGTACCTAATAGTTAGAGCGAAGGGCTAGTGGAAAAAACTTTTTAACTAAGTGATAAATAATTAATAATTTTGATATCGGTGGCAAGTGTGTCAAAAAGGAGGTATATGAAGTGAAGGAGGAGATGGCATAACTGGTATATCGTCTTAATCCATGGTCAAAACAAGACCTACCAAACAAAAAAGAATTATCAAAATCCGTTCAGAATTGGCGGACTAATTGCGTAACAAGTATACAGAAAAAAAAAACAAAAACATACATACAAATTGATAACCTCTTCTTTTTAAAGACTTAGATTAGATTAGATATACCGATAGATGTTTCGTATTTTTTTTTAACTACAGAATTAAAAAGTAACACGGAGTTTTAAATTAATAAAGGCATTTATTGATTGTTCGTTAATATTTATCAATAAATTTATTGTTAACTAACAATGTTTATTGATTTATTTTAAATAATAAACATTAAAGATCCATGTGGCATAGCAGTAAACGTACGCTGATGCTCCCGGATTCGATTTTCGATAAGTTAGTCGAGAAATCTGAATGATGGCTTTACATTTCTGTTCTGGGCCTGAGTTTTTATTTAGTCACCTTTGCTCATTGAATCAAAGCTATTATATTATAAAATATGGGAGCTTTGACCTATGAGCAAGAAAGTTTAAAAAATGTTACTTCGTAATAATCATAATTTGCATATATAAGTATTATATATCTGGTGATTATTAGTTATAATAAATATCGAAAGTAAACTAGGTGGTAAAACTCATGCAGTTCTACCGGGGAAGTACCATCGCCACTCTTATTATCCTCCGTGAAGCAATTTATTGTGTTCCGGTTTGGATAGGCGTGGTTGCCGGCTACACTTAAACTTGAGGCGAACATCTTAGTACTCAAGGGTAGCAATGCATTTGTGGTCAACCTCAAGTACGATTTAATCGTACTCGGGGATGTTTACTAATGTCCATGAGCGGTAGTGACCATTTACCATCAGGTGGACTGCATGCTCGTGTGCTACCTCAGGAGAAAAAAATGTAGACGCAGTACAAGTTCTTTTTTGGTAGACAAAAGTGAACAGACATTATGGTATTGAAAACAAGTCTGGATAGATCAGGTCGCGATCGCGTGTGTCTGAGGAGTTATGCGTAGGTTTTTATTCAATTAAATTCCGCTGATATCACTAATAGATCCATGTACAGTGATCGGACGAATGACCTCCTTTCGCACTATGCCTAAAACTCAAGTAATTTACTTGAAATGTGTATATGATAATGAGTCAGCATAAATCGGAATAATATTTCTTTTTATCGTATTAAGGTACCAAACGAGCATGCAGTCCACTCAATGGTAAGTGGCCCATGAACATTAGTAGGTAGTCATCACCCAGTACGATTGAATCATATGTAAGTTTGATCACAGATGTGTTAGCAACACAACCCCTGAGACTAAGATGTTCGCCTGGTGTATAAGTATAGCCGCCTCTTCAAACCGAAACAAGAATTGCTTCACGGAGGATTATGAGTGTGGGTAACTAACACGAGTACCATCCATGGGCGACAGTGTCCACTAACCTTCAGGTGGACTGCATGCTCGTTTGCTATATTTTTAGGTATATAGGTCATCCTCATCAGATTACAGTGGTACCTAAATAGTTCTTTATTTATACTAATGCATAGATTATACAAATCAGGCTATACACATGTAATTACGTGTAAGGACTAATACTATCTACGTGTAATACCACTTCTGCGGAAAGGCCAGTGCCGAAAGTCCGGCTTGCAATGGTTTTTGAATGTCCGTCGAACGCCGAACCTTCCGTCGAGCGACTACTTACGTAAGAATGCATTTAACGTATTTTTCATAGCCAGCGGCACATCGTACATCATTTTACAAGACTACAACTTCGGCTTGCGTTGTTGATCAGCAACGAGGTCCGTCACTGCGCAGAGAGCTGAACTAGACGCCGCGTAATGCATATGGGTGTCAGACCATTTTGTGTGACATATTTTGTGTGATATTTCAACTTGCCGAACTATCAGCGGAGTAAATTCGGCAGGAGAGTGCTAAAACACATTATTAAGACCGCTATTTTATTATCGATTTCCATCTTTTTCTATCGTCAGCGTGTAGCCGACGTTCGCTCAGCGACAACCTTGAGTGCATGCTCGCATTGCCTATACCTATTTAAAAACATGACGATGAAACGCAGAAAGATCGTCACATGTACGCGATGTTGTTGTTGCGTAAACCTTGAACAATCGCTAACGCTCCAAATACTCTCGAATGTCGCTAATAGGATAGCGGCGCGAGATATTTGGCAATTTGAACACATGAATGTTGTTTAACTACCTAATTACGTCCCGTTCAAATTTGCAATGAATTCTGGAGGTTCCAATTCTGGATGTATTCGAAAATTCTGGCTGCTGCTGGATTGCCGGAAAGCTCGACTGTATTCAAAATATTCAAATGTATGTTCGTGTAATTTGACAATAGAGCAGTGAATTCTATCGTCGGATGAATTTCGTTGATTTGAAAATTTGTCTAAAGAACACAGCACACGATTTGTCTAAATTTAAGTAGCTAATTAGAGTTGCTAATTAAACATTCCTGCAGGATCCGGAGTAAAAAGCATTCTATGATATTCCCCAGTACCTACATAAATTATCCCGTCTCCTTTCAAATTAATATCATCAGGATAGGTATCAGTATTCTGATACCTATCCTGATGATGATGACTATAATGCATCTTCATATGCTCACTATTTCTAGATAAAAAAAAAGCTAGTAACTTCTAATCTTAGAACTATTTTCCTAGATTTTATGTGTTTGAAGTGTAATGTTTAAACTGGTGGCTATAAACAGTTAAAATTGGAAAAATTAATTTAGGACTTTTAAATTATCCTGGTAATATTTCCAATATTTCTCATAAGAACCTTCCTGTTGAAAAAAAAAATTATTAGAATTCTTGGGTTTTACGCTTAACAACACATTTAGCTATTCATTTTTATTGATATAGATTTAATACTAAATAAGTAAGGACGTAAAAGAAACGTAATAAATAAATGGTTTGCACAAGATGTTTAATCCAGGTTATTTTTCTTTCAAATCCGCTATCAATATAACTTTGCACTAAGAAGGAGAAACTGCTAAACTTGTTTAAAAATATAAATCCAGTCATATATCTGGAGAAAACATCTGAATTCTTTGCAGTTAGAACAAGTTATTTATACCTTTCTTTGCACCTGGGTTTGCTAAAATATATTTTTTGAATTTGGAAAAAAATCATATGAATGTGCTATCTCTTGTATCGAAAATATATGAGGGCGCTAGAGTGACAGATATAACTACCTTTTAATTTCTTATTTCAACGCAATTCTTTTGCAGAAGTTAAATATTATTGTTAACTAGCTGTGCCCGCGGCTCCGCCCGCTACCCCCCCCCCCTTTTAGGGGTTGAATTTTTATGGCCTAAAACACGGC
>DWNR01003229.1:0-12014 GCA_018250455.1 Polygonus leo | reverse complement strand
ATTTTGATGCAAACTTGACTAAACTGTCGAGAAGACCCCCGGCCATATTTTAGGCCATAAAAATTCAACCCCTAAATAGTGCGGTAGCGGGCGGAGCCGCGGGTACAACTAGTTAACAATAATATTGTATGTTTTTCGCTATTTTTTTATATTCATTTTCGCTATATTAGCGATTTAAAGCTTCTCGTTTATAGTCTGAAGTAAGAAAGAAGCCTTGAAAATAAAACCTCGAATAAATATCGGCAACTACACTAATGGATGTCTTCTATCGCGCTAATCGTGGTGGAAGCCGGCAATTTATCTTGCTTTATATATAATAAATAATTCTTGAATAACTTTCCACGAGTCCCGGAAAATTACATTTATTAAATATTTTAATTCTATTCTTCGGACATTAAAACATAAGTCTGGCTTATGTTTTCAATTTGGTAGATTTATTAGTTTTACGTAGGTATAATCAAATTTATAGGGCTCCAAGTTCAAGCTTACTCCTATTGAGAATGCCAAAGAACCCAGACACAACAACCAAACAACAACAACATTAAAAATATAATTATACGAAGACGGAGTTAATCACTATAAGTAGTATACATTCCTCAGATATATTTTCGACCAATGCATTTTTGACGATGACGGAAGATGACGAGTCTTCCTTCTGGGTGAATGACATTTTTAAGACGAAACGTGAAACACTTTAAGTGGCATTTGTCCAAAATGTTTTTGCCGTCATATTTCAGACAGTTTTTCTGACTTTGGTTCAGAATAAACTAAATTCTGATCCAAACAAACAATTAGGCCTAGGCATTTCCTATACTGAGTTTTTATTTATTGAATAAGTTTACCTTATAAAACGAGCAACAATAAACATGAAAGGAATGAAAAGTAGTTTTTTAATCAGTTTTATTTTAGGGATAACAATGAATTAACTTTATACTCTACGCACTAAAATAATTGCTCCAGTTTATATATTGAAACAAACATACAGTCATGGTTATATACACAACATATAACTCCTGCATAGTATTCAGTTTAAGGCCTTAATTAAGCCAGGATTCTTGGGTACGTGCAAGATGCATTGATCTTGTGCTCGTAGGGAAAAGAGAGAAACTATACATAGTTTTATTACATTATTTTACTAAATAGAAATTCAACAGACAAATTGTATATTCGTAACGTCAGTAATATGGAACCAAGTACTTATTTACATTTAATAATAGAGTAAGATCTATTGAGCTACCTATCTTTGTGCCAGACAAATTTAATATATTTGTTTTACCGCATTCCGTGCATCGATTACACCCATAATCTCAATAAATCAATAGTAAACTATGATTAACGATGATAATAAGTATGTTTGAGAGTTCTGTATCGATATTGTCTTTATAAATAAAAATCTCATATCATGATGTACATTCGCGATAAATTCCGAATGTACTGAACCGATGTTAATGAAAATTTGTAGGTAGGTAGGTAGGATGTCTACCGGATCAGCATTTCGTGTTACTGGCTATCCACCTATGTATCTGTCGTTAATGTCGTTATATCACTGCTATTTTGCTCATGTGATTAAAAACACTTTTTTAATTAATTTAAATTAATTTATTCGGGACTAGACACTTTAAGCATCTTCACATAATATATGATTTGTTTAGTCTAAGACTAGTTTAGTGTGCATTTCATTCTGTATTTGAGAAATACTTAGGTTTTTACTACGAAATTATGGGATATGAGATATATGAGAGTTTAGTGGTTTCTACCATCCATCCATGACCTACCTGTTAAACCACCGCCTGACACGTAACCACATATCCTCATCATAATGCAATATTGTCACAATGCTGGGTATGCGTTTCCTCTCGTACGGGGAAGGGTTGAGACCTTAGTCCATCGTGACGGCTATTTGCAAATTGCTACTTTTATCTAGATAGGTACGTAGGTACGGTAGACTTTACAGACCCTTGAGATCTTATTTTGATAATTTCTTAGGCGTGTAAGTTTCCGCGCAATATATTTATTTCTTTAAATTCAAACGATTATCAAATTTTCATACGCACGTACCTAATTCTAAATACTTAATCAGAGCGTGCTATAACCCTGACCGAATCCAGCCCCTTAGCTAGCACTGCTTGGTAGTTATACCTACATTGTACTCTCTATATTTCAATGTATAAATCCCGGGTATGTTATCAATAAACTAAGGCACGTCGATCGGCTACGAAATATCTTTAGGGAGGTAAGGATTGTATAATTTATATAAACTCGCTGTAAGCATCGACTTTTCATGCTAAAAGTTACCGCTACTCTCGTAGTATAATTGCCATTAATTTTAAAATAGCATATTCGTTATAGAAGTAATAATAAATTCACTACTAAGCTTAGACACCCAATCACAAGTGCAGGTCGTCATCACGACTCAGTTTTAAATGGTATCACTGTTCCTCACTGTAGTAGATAGGAATTTTTGGTAAAAAAAAAACACGATTTTATCTAATTTTGAACCATTTGTTCAACACAAAATGCATGTTATTCAAGAATAATAAAAACAGACTTTTATAAACGTAATTTTAAGTCACTTTACACACCACTTTAAAATCACTCTTGTAGATGAAACCTCTTTTACAATAACTCTTGGGTATAAATGCGCGCGTTGAGGTTATTTAAATTCGCTGCCTCTAAATGTCTATTTACAATGTTATGAAATCTGGTTTCAGGGATAAGGAGTGAGTCGGAAAGTTCTGACGCTGTCGGCCTTAACGTGAAACATTTTCAGTTGTCCGCGGGCCGCTAGCACGACGGGAGTGTTCCCGGCGCGGAGTTGCGGATTTCCTCGGTCGAAACTTCGTAACGTGAATGTGATAAAAATATTGATCATAAACTATTTATTTCTATTTAACTTAAATTCATCGCTGAATTGATCTTCATACTTTCAATATTAAACATAAGTTCTGTTATTTTTTCATGCTTTATTGACTTTTGAGTTAGAAGTTAAAGATAGGTAAATTATTTACCTACTTTATTATAAAATATTATAAAATTTGGTAAGTACGATTTTATTTGAAATATACGAACGACGCTTATAATTTGCAATCTATATTCGAATATGTCGAAGCATTTTATTTTGGAAATATTCTCTAGGGAGACCTAATGAAGTATTGATTCCTTAAGTCCGAACATTTCTTCTAGATATTGGAGAGTCCTTAGAATAGAAGCTTATGTAACTTTTACGCCATTGCAGGCTTCTTTAACTTTTATTAACGGGAAACAATTACGAACAGTAAGTTATAAATCACGCTATTATATGGCACGCTTTTGTAATATTTCCAATTTGGCAAAGTTAACGAAACACAAATAGAATATAGGTGACGTAGACCTATTTTCTAACAAATCGCTCGAAGATAATTCATCATTGTCGGTTGTAGCCTATGGGGATATGAGACACAAACAACCGTTAGTACTCAAACTAAATTATATTTAACCAGACCTAGCTTTTGTGGTTAATACATCTAGATAAATATTACGTTACTTAGTTCCAAATAGGTAATACTTACACGTTATATTCCTTGAGACTTTTATTATTGGTATTAACTATCTTTATTAATTTCCTTATCATGATACACAGGAGTACAGGAAATAAGGTTATGTTTTATTTAAGTATATTTACAATGTTATCTGGTTAAAATGTACAATAGGTAAGTGGTGGGAGAACTTGTATAGTTACCATTACCATCCCTATTATCCGTACAGCATTTCTTATTTCTCGCTTTTGAAGAGGCGTGGTTGCTAGCTATACTTACACATAAGGCAAACATTTTCGTCTTCAACTGTGGCCAGTCTCATGTACGATTCAATAGTATTTGCATTAAACATTTTCGTGTGCGGCGGTAACCACTTTTCATTAGATGGACTTTAGGCAAGTTTGCCAAAACTCCTATAATTTATAACATTTATAATAATTATATACATTATTGTTCTTAGAGTGAACGTTAAGAAACGCCTGAACAAACTTGTATCTTAAAATTTCTAAAAGCAATTGTTAACTAATTATATTGTTACTTGATACTTTAAATCGCATTACAAGTTACAAGTTATGCATTATGTATTAACGTTACATTAAGTGGGGTCACCCATCTCATCTATGATAGTACGAAAAGAACGGGTTTCAAGGTTATTTCCAGTATGTAGACTGACCCTTTTTTCATTTCGGTGTCGATAAACATCTGCAGCCCCAAGTAAGACTGATACCCTACTTGAGATCGACCGCTTTTTATGATTACGCATACTCAGCAAACATCATTCTCCAACAATAAGTATTTAAATTAATAGATTATTTAAGCAAAGGAAGTAATTCCACGGGATGCCTGGGATATATGTATTTAGAATTCAAACAGATCGGGAGTGCAAAACCGAAACTGATGCTGTACATTTACGTCTCATGCAAACGACCGTAATAGAGAAAATATTTTAAGTAGGTCGGTACATAAAAAAATAATTTGTTCAAAATCGCTTTATCGATACTGATATAGCTGTATATATATGAATCTCGTACTTAACACTGCGTTCCAGATATGTTTTTATTAAATCAGGAGACTCAATATGTATTAAAAACCCTCATTTTAATGAAATTTTGCACGCATGTGTGACTTATTCCTACTTCAGAGATTGTTTTGCTCGAGCTGTTGTTAAGTTTAGCCGTGCAAGGGTTCATCATTAAACCATAAATAATGTAATAATAAAAAATAAACACACACACATCTTCACGCCAAATCCCTAACGGGGTAAGCAGAGAGTATCGAGTGCCAAATGGCACGGTTCTTCCACTTTCAAAAAAAAAAAAGTAAAAGATAGGCTTACGGGCCTGGACGCGAGACTGAAAGAGTTTTTGGCAACTTTAAAAAGCCAGAAGCAATAAAAATAGTATAGTAACGACAAGAAATGTACCTATTAAAATGAAGCTACGTAGAAATTTATTGTTTCATCGTAATGTAACCAATATAAATTCATCCCAATGGGTATATACTGCTAAACCCTTTTGAATCGAGCTATTAAGTAGATAACTTTCCGACGAGTTATTTTGTTTATATCCTTGATTTCGTTTTGCGCACAAGAGGAAGAGTATTAAATATTTAAATTACGTTTGGATTTATAGGTACGCGCAATTTAGACACATTTATAAATGTAAATATTTGAATAACGGACGTTCTGGGCTTATATTGGACATTTGTGTAAATATATTAGAGAAAAAATAGTAAAATGTGATAAAATTACGTGTGAGTGCCTAACTGCGATTATACGCATTATATTTCTTACAGTTATTTTGCGATCTGAAAAGAAGTGCATTTAAAGTATTGAAATCTTACTGTTTCATCTCTGTCCTTAAAAGTAGCCTCGCTAATTATATTCGCTTCAAGTAGGTATCAATGTCGATGTTTATCTTATGGCTTATGGCTGGCTATGTAGTCTTGGTAAATTGCGAAATCTATGTAATATAAGGTCGGCTGTATGCATCTTTCTTGTAATTCCTATAATACACACACACACATCTTCACGTCAAATCCCTAACGGGATAGGCCGAGAGTATCGAGTGCCAAAAGGCACGGTTCTGACATACTTGCCTAGCTTCTTCCACTTTTATAACTCTCCTCATACAAACACGCCGATCATTACACAATCATTACACTCACTTATTACATATTATATATATGATTTTTTATAATAATATAATATAGTGAGTGTAATAATTCTTTTTAATTAATTTAGTGTATTTCTAATGCAATATTAATCAAAATATTAGCTTTCCGCACTTATTCTCCATATACATTTTTAATCCTGTCAAACTTCATACATACACCTTCGCCCCCGTAATGTCCCTGAAAAGGAGTACAAAGTTTTTGCTTCACGTATTAATATATATACCTATATAGATAAAAAAAAAATCTTTTAATAATATGGCGTGAGGCAAGAAACAGTGGCGTACAATTAACGATATAATCTTGATAACGGATTCAATTATATGAAGAATATAATAAACCAGGATACCCATGCAATATTAAGATAGAACGACATAGGTTACTTATACCTACAACATATTCAAAACGTGTTTCAGAACACGGAAATACAGGAAAACCTTTATATTCTTTTATCACGTTCCATAACTTTAATAACAGGTAGTAGAATATTTACATCGATGAATAACAAAATAATTGTTATCTTCAATATTTCCTTCTTTCCATTTACATTTTAATGGAATACAATTAAAATCTTATCAAATCACGAGTTTATACTCGATCGTCTCTATGTAGGTAGATATTATAAAGTTGTACAACAATAAATATTGCTATTGAATCGAATGTTTTTATATAAAACAAACAATATAAAAAGACATGAGTTTTGGCTGTAGCTGTTTTGAGCTGTTTCGCCTTTGTAATGTCATATGGAATTTCAGTATATCAATTTGGTATATGGCAGATGCGAAGAAAGTAGTAATGTTTTTATGTACGCGTATAGGTAATTTAATAAAACATTTCTTCTAAAAATACCAACGTTAAATATTTACTGACCTCAGTAAGCAGTGTATGTGGCTATATCGCGATCTATACTAATGCCCACCAATGCAAATGGCGCCCAACAGTCGATGAATAATAAAATACACTACTTGTGCGGTGCGGATTACTGACGTTAAGCGTATGTTTTGGATCATGTAGTTATTTTTTCGGGTTATCTCGCTATGCAAATGATCCTCTCAATGGTTGAACCAAAAATTGTAGGCTCGGGACGATTTTTTCTTATAACAAAATCATACTGCTGCCATGTAAACTGGTGAAAGATAAAGATAACATTGTACCAATGGCTAAAATGAGTAATATAAATTCCAGTATGCATACGAAGTTAGCTTAATGGGCTCTCCGACCACGGGGTAGTTAAGTTAAAACGCCTTATTTAAACTAGCCGTATATATGAATCAATAGTGGTATGTAACCTGTTGTTTAAGAAATAAAGTGTCATGGCTGATAATTGGAGAGAGTGTTTCTTAAATAAGAGTAGAATTAATTTATAATATCTATCTTTATGTTAGGACACTCAAGCTTACGCTTATTTTACAATCGGTATTATACGGGGCTAGTAGGTCTGTATCAGTTAATGTCACTATCTAGTTTATTTATATTTTAATTAATTAAAAATGTCGAAATCGGACAAGAGTTGGAGGAGGTCTTTTGGAAGTTGGTTGAAAATAAGTTAAAATGCGCCTTCTGTTTTTACCGTTTTCCTTTTAGTATTTACTTTTTGAAACGCTACGGAACGCAAGTTTCTTCTAAGATAACTAGATACAATTTTAAAGATACAGACTGTAACAGACAGAGGAACTGCGGAACATTAGAAATAAGTTTTACACTGCACACAGTGATTCGCAGCGTATAGTAATTAATATAAGTTTGGTCTCCCCAAAGTGGGTAGTAAAACAAACAGTGAGCAATGGGGGAGACTAGTAAATAATAAATACCAATATCTATGTTGGATTTGTTTGTTTAATATCGGTGTTCAAATCATCTTTAATGAAATCAAACCGATGATAGCCTTGCAGTTCCAGCTGACCCAAAAGTTTTGGTTCTTAGATACTATATCGATATTTTAAATAGGTATTCAGTTTAACCGCTACTATTACTGTGGTTTAACTAACGTTGTATTCATAAAGTGTATCTTGATTGCATTGTGATAGGGTAGACAAACAAGAAATAGAACGCTTTGTTCCCGCTACCTACATCAATTAAGAAGTACCCAGTAAACAAATAAACTATTTGGAGTATTGTAGATATATGTATAACAGGCGGTTTTATTATTGATGTAGTTTGTCAAAGACACTAACATGTGAATATAACTGCAATTAAAAGGTCTAAGGGCTTTAAAGTTTAGCAATTTAAGTATGTTAACATTTTAAATATAATTGTAACTAAATCTTACAGCTGCGATAATTAAAAAATCGTATAGATAAATACTTTTTAGTTCATCTTCAATTCACAGTTTCCCTAGTAAATTTTGAAACTTTGCTTTGCTATAGTTTTAAAAAAAGACATTGAGAGCATAAATTAGGCGAATTGGTTCGGGTACCAACGGTCAGTATTTCACTTTTTAGATATACTAGCGGATCCAGCAGACGCTATCTGCCACTAACTTTAAATTTTCAAATGTAAACTTGTGGTTGGAATCGGCATTTAAATTTGCCCATCACTCAAGTTCTACCAAGTTATACATACGTACAAGATTTCGTTTATTTATTATATATCGAGTTTATTCTGGAATTCTGGATATACACCGTGACATGAGATTTTTATACATATTTACAGGTGTCTTTTCTGTTACAGGTACGATCAGCGCAGCTGTTTTCTAATCAGGGCAGTGCATACAATGAAGCTACTACTAACGTCTTTATAACTTTCTTGGGTTGAAATGGTCTTTTGTTTGACATTGGAAATACATATCTGACATCATGTGCAAAGGCGTAAAGAAACTGTCCTGGGAGACGGAGACTCTGATGGGCACGCCACCTAAGCCTTCCAAATGGGAGCGATTAATTCCGAGAGCAGCTTTATCCCATATCGGATTATTTGTTGCACTTATGTTATATACCGCTGGTGGAGGATTGGTAAGTCAGAAATTATTGAATTACCTATTAATTTGTATGTTAGATAAAATTTTAAAATAGAAGCTTAGGATAAACTGGCTTAAGTTCATTATAATAATAAAACTGGTAAGAGAGTTGTGTCCTATATACTCGTATCCGTATCCTCCAGTTCGTTTATAATATTAATTTTCGCTTCAATATGAATAACTGCGCCTGCACGAATGAAATAAAAAAGTTTGGAAGTACAACACGAAAAGGTCGTTAAATGCTTAATGTAAAATAATATGAGGTAACTTTAGATTTAAAGTTATAGTCCATTATGTCTGGGAAACCCGCTTTATAATGTAGTACATCCTTCGACGCATTGCGGTTTAGTGGACGGAGTAATTTCCATTATATCACAATAATGCTGTATAAGGCCAATAGATTTCAGTATTTGCCTGGGAAAATTCAAAACTCGGATTATTTTTTAAATATTTATTTGCAAATTAGACAAAAAAATTTCATAGCGACGTCTTATTAGAATGAACATGCAATCATGCAATAATTAATAAAAATACTAACTTATTATCTTCCGATATATAATTTAAACTAAATTAAATTATCTTACTTTTGTTAAATACACTTAGTTTAATAGAAAGTATTTAACATAACAAGTGACAAATTAAAATTCTTGAAACTCTTCTTCAAATAAACATACCGGGCTTTCTTTAATTTTCTCCTCCTCAAAGAAATCGAAATAAGTTGTATCACCAGGAGAACGAATTTTCGGAATAAATGGAGCTTGCACACGATTATTCAACAAATTGTCCCAAATACATCTCAAATTTCACAAGAGACTAGAGTGAAAGTTATTACATTATGTCTGATTCTATTGAACAAAATATATTTCTACATTCATTACTCAAATGGGCATTATTTTCCACAGATACAATTAATCTACGTGACGTTATGGTCGTTGGTCGAAGCGGCGTATATTAGTCGGATGGCGACAGTCAACAGGATCCGAGGACCCACTCCACTGAGGCCAGGCCTCATGCTGCAGAGGCCGTGGAACCCACCACGAATCATACAAGCTGCGTCGCATAGAACGCCTTACGTGATCTACAGGAATCATCCACACAGGTAAATTATCATCATGTAACTATCATCATCCTATGATACCACTGAGCACAGGTCTCCTCTGAGATTGAAAAGGATTTAGACCAGAGTCTACCAATGTTATTATGTAGGTACAATTTTGTATCCTTCACACATTTTCTTAAGATTTATTTTAATTGCTCATGCGGGAAATTACAAGACAATATTTTTCTTCATTGCTAGGTTCACTACAAACAGTTCAGTTTCCTCTTTCAAGAGTTTCACGTTTTTCTTAAGTACCTACCCACTCAATCAATTATCATCAAATTTTGTACACACATTAGAAAAGAACATTGTAGGAACACGAACACGGTAAGTACCATGTGTATATATCAGCACTTAATATAAAATATAGTACCTATTGATAGACTTGTTTTGTTTTTTAAAAATATGTTCCACCTCCTCATTTGGTTTATTATTATAATTCCAGATACGCAATAAAGCACATAGGTCCTAGCGCAACACGCAGTATATTCACCTCGCCGTGGAAAGCCGCATCCAGACCTTCTGTGCCTGCAGCTACGCCAGAGTACGAATTCGTCCGTGCAGCGTCCTCCGCACCTATAATCCATACTGATGGTACATTTTGACTAATTAGTACGCACTGCACCTCCTATGCTTTCTATTTCTCCAGCAGGATAGCCTATTGCTGCTTAGAAATGACTCTTAAATATTTATCTGTATGCAGATTTGATTGCTCAATACTACTACTGGTTTAAGTTAAGTAATGTTAGTTTAATCGTAGAGCGTTATCTGCTTTCTTTCGTCCAGTCATCAAATTGCTGCATTTTAAAAGGTATTTTATTTTCTAACTTACACTTGGCTGATTATGTTTCATTATTGCGACAGTATATTTTATTTGATATCCTTTTGGTAGCGGGAGCTTCTCTCAAAAGAAAAAAGGTCTCTTGGTCTGAGTTTTATTGTGATCATTTTAATCGAGACTTCTAATTTACTTATTTAATGTTAAAAAAAATATATAAAGTCAGTTAACTTACTTTTCTAAAGTGGTCGATGGTGTTAGTTGGAGCATATTGGTGTTGGTGATGGTTGATATTTGCTGCTAATCATCAGCTGATAGAAACTAGCTACCAGCTTTATTTGAATAGAGAATATCTTATCTCCAATATATTAAAAAAATAAACTGCTTCTTTTTCTAGCACAATGAGCACATAAATATCAATAATATTGTATTCGTCCGTAACATGGTACAAGGATATCACTGAAGAAATTGTCATGGATAACATATCAATGATTCGGAATTCGATTCCCTGTCTGGGGTCTATAATTTTGATATCTATCAAGACGTTCTATACTTGATAGAACTTGTGTAGTTAATCTGGTTCATAGAATCATCGCCATCATCAATCATACCCTCATAATAATAGTTTTGGAGAGGCGTGGTTGCCAGCTATATTTACAAACAAGGCGACTCTTAGTTCTCACGATATACAACGCATCTATGGTTATCCCCATCCCATATAGTGTACCATAACTTAGATGCAGGCTCGTTTGCTACCTTTATACTTTTAATACTTTTTACATTAGTCTGCTGTCATGTTATCAATTACTACAGTGATATCCATTACCTGCTACGGACGAATACAAGTTGTTTCAGATCAGTTTACTTAACAGGTGCAATCCACACCATACCAGCACCTAACCTCAGTCTGTCAGAGAAGCCCATCGTGGTCATCGATAGTCTGGACAGTCCCGACACAAACGCGGCTACAGAAGCGGTATGTATCATCAATACTTGCGCTTTTCAATATGGTAGCTTAACTATGGATAGGTGTCATCAAAAAATAGTCAATATCGATAGGGCTATCGATACTATCACTATATACTACAGTATCAGTATTTAATATCACCGATAATATCGATGTAATTTTCTTAATTAGGTAAAATTGTAATGTTCTTCGTCAAGAGTATTTCTAAAGTACCTACATCATTACATACCGTCGGTCGTAGATAGTATAGTGAATTTCGTATCGATATTCCTATCGATAATCACTCGACGGACAACAATAGTCCAAGAAGTTCTGACCAACACGACTTCCAAGTTAGGAGGTGTAAAACACTTCCGCTGATTTCAGGAACTAAGGGTTGTCCAATAGCAAAAATAATAAGAGAGAGGACTAACTCGATTAACCCTTGATCATTCCTGTTTCGCATAGCCGGACTTTTGCCAGGTGGTAGAACTCATGTAGTTCGACCGGGGAGGTACCACCGCCACCCTCATAATCCTCCGTGAAGC
>DWNR01003228.1:0-12014 GCA_018250455.1 Polygonus leo | reverse complement strand
TGTTTTAGGCCATAAAAATTCAACCCCTAAAAGAGGGGGTAGCGGGTGGAGCCGCGGGCACAGCTAGTAATATATAAAGGTGTCATAACGTCGTCACTTTCACCTTTTAAAATTGTATAATGTTCACCTGGGCAGACCAGAGCAATACACTAAAAGAATAAATATTTCGCGCAATATGAATAATTACTTTATATCTCCATTACTCTGAAAGCATACCTACCTGTTTGTTGTTCGAGATAATAATTTCTTGGCCACCCTTCTCAAATATAGTTCAGATGCCGTTTTGTATTGAATAAAATATGAGTAATTTTGAGCGTAAAAAACTTTTGGAGTTTTCCTCAGTACGTGGTGAATATTTTGTAGCCATTCATTCCGGTCACGCGCCTCTGCGCTGTTTATTCACATTCGCTTTGGCGTACGCAAATAATGGGGTAACTTCTTGAATTTCACCAGACCAGTATGACTTCGAGACCTACTTTCGAGAAATTTGGGATCCGATTTTAATCATTTTTTGGGCTTACAATATTGAGCCCACGTTACTGCAAAACATAAAGGAATAAATGCTGAATTAGCCCCGTGTTCATATACGTGTAAGGAATACAATTTTAATGTGTAGGTAGAAATGCTAAAGCATGTTCATTTATAGTCGGTAACAGACGACCAGATTTGACATTAACCATTGATCACCAGGACTTGCTATTTCCGTAATATGCGTTCCATAGCGTTAATCTCTATAAGTTCTTTACAATTTTCAAGAAAATCTTGTTACTTGGTCTAATTTAAGAGTATGATACTTTTGGACCCGACAGCTGTTGTTGAGGACTTTTAAAGGCGATGTCTGCCCGATTTCCTTGAAATATTAAACAGATCAAATCCGGGTTTTTATTAAAGCGTACAAAATTAATATGCCAAAAATAGAAAATAAATTATAAACCACTCAGTAAAATATGTTACACCCACCTACTTACTAATGTAAACTTTATTATTATTATTATTTAAAATTGTACTTATATAATTATTTTTCTACAAGTAACTCTTCTTTTATACCAAAATACTGTAAGGTTTTACTGCTACTTTTTAGGCAAAATTTCATTACATGAGAAAATCATGACTATTACTTGCTAGCATCAAAATATGAAACTATATAAAACAAATCCTTGCGGCATATCCCAAAGTACTTTGCGGCAGTTATATATTCTACAATTTATAAACGGGATTTAATTTTGTTCAACTCGTCGTAATTCTGGCAATGAAACAACTCATGTCGTTGTTTTTGTCGCGTTCGTAGGCTTTGGAGGCACTTACAGGCAAAAAAGAACGTAGCTCCTGAGTTTTTCTTCCATTTTCAAGTACTTTTACATTGCGAAAGTTTTCAACACGTTGTATAAGCAGTAGGTTGGTACTTAGCGATATTTCTGTCCTAGGTATGTTTATGTGGATGCTATAGTATATTAGGATATATATAATAAAGTTGTTTATGTTTGGAGTCAATGTACAGATTAAGGCACATACTTACGAAATACGTAGTTCGTGTACATCAGTAGTTCATATATGAACTGCGTATTAAATTTATTGAGACATAAAAAACGGCAGTATATTTGAGCGACTTCGTGGTTTTTTATATATTCTTTTCTCTTATAAATTGATACGATTTCGATCTTTTATATTGAATGAGTTCATGTCGAGATTAATCCCAAATGCTTTTAAAAAGAGTTAACCAAATAAAAATATGACAGCAATATTACCGAAAAAGAAAAAGAAGAATCTAGAATCCATCTATCAGTTTCATTTACTGGTAAATGTTAAAGAAATATCTTCTCCAAAGGCCTTTAACGTGAGCGGAGGCATTTTTGTAATACGATGAAAAGATGTCGGTACGGCTGGGCGTACGAATATGCTGATGTAAATAATATTGCGAGGAATTTGCTTGGCAGGCGGAGCGGTATGTGTCCATATGAATTGCACCAATGTATTTATGAATGATATCAAGATGTACCTGTACAACAGAATAATGTACGTATCTGTAATACTCGTGAACCGAAAGGTGGAATATTAAAAGAATATATTACGAGTGCGGTAAGTGTTATTCTTCATTATTCATTTAATGTTGGATCCGCCATAATTTTTGCTACTTTTATTGAATTACTTTGCTGTCAGCCCACTGCTCATCAAATCTTGTAAATCTCGTATTTGAATTTCGCCAATTAGGATCAAGGCAAAATGTAATAACCGCTGGGGGTGAAAGGTGAGTGGTGTCTAAATCGAGGCAAAATAAACATAGGTCGCACCAAAATTATGCGAACTGACGACCTGAAGAAGACAGCAAGAATCTGCTGCGTTCAAAGAGCACAGAGGCGTTTGGAGTGGCGCCAATTAAGGGAGGCCTAGATTTTATATGCAGATGTGGACCTTAAAAAAGTGAGGGATGAATGGAAATTTGTTATAGTACCACATAGTACCACAATATAAGTGAGAGTAAACAGTTATCATATGACGAGAAGTCGTTAGCAACGTCATGATAGCTTGAGAGTAGCGCGATTACCATCATCAATCTAGGCGGGGCAGCACGCTTGTCGCTGCAGCTCGCCACATACATTTCCTTTAGGACTAGTAGCGCAATTTGCCTTAAAATTATACTGCAGCAATGTTTTCCTTTGTTTTATTTATAACAATTGCATCCTCGTCATTTTTTCCTTTTCCGTATGTGTTAAATATGATTTAATTTTTACTAACTACTAATCAATACTAATATTATACAGCTGAAGAATTTGTTTGTTTTTTGTTTGTTTGTTTGCTTAAACGCGCTAGTCCCAGGAACTGCTGATCCGATTTGAAAAAAATCTTTCAGTGTTAGATAGCCCATTTATCGAGGAAGGCTACAGGCTATATAACATCACGGTATGACCAAACGAAGCGGAGTATCAACGAAAAATGTTGCAAAAACGGGGAAAATTTGACCCACTTTCTCTTATATGACGGAAACGAAGTTGCGCGGGTCACCTAGTAAAATATATTTAAAAATAGACACAAATACACAGGGTTGTAATATTCAAAACGACAGAACTCACAGCATCACAATATTCTATGTAGTACCAGTTGACAGTGTTGCCACAAAGAAGTGGTAACGAGCAAAATAAATGTTTAAGTTTGCTTTTGACTTTAGTCCCTGTACAATAGTTTGTGATAAGTTCCGTAACTCCGTAAATCCGCAACTAACTTTATGAAAAAGGATTTGCGTTTTTGATTTCTTCAGTCGAGTAAGTTTCTTTTTGCCCTTATGTAGTTACATTTACGACAAAGTATTTTGGGTTCAAGTTTTATGAATTATGAAAAGGCAACGTAAATGTCCGTACCGGAATACGATAATTGTTTGAAATGAAATGCAGGTAGACACTGTGGACTGTTGTTTTGCTCTTAATAAAATTATGAGGGACAAAACGAGCTCGGTTTCGTTACGGTTCACTAAAAAGGGACTGGTCTAATTGCTTTGAATAATGTAATTATACCCACGTATTTATTGCTTAAATAACTCAAACAAAACTAACCAACAGCTAAAGGGTTTGGGCTTTGTTTTTTGCTTCTGAGTTGTTTATAATAATATAATAATGCGTATGTTATGTATGAAGCTTCATTGTTTTTTTTCTAATTTACCTTGATAAATTTTTTAAAGAGTGCTTAAGAGAAACGCTCAAAGCCAATAAAAAATCTTTGGATTTGAATTTGAATTATATACGAAAAATAGTGTATTAAAAAGACACAGAAGGAGAGTGAAAAGCAATGTTTGGTGTTCGCTTAATCGTGCCGCTCGCAAGGGATTTTCTCTTTATGATATTTGGGGTGTTCACACAACGAACATACTCGTATATGTATATGGTAGAAGGAAAAAACTGCGTTCCGTAAAAAATATACATATAGTGTGTGTCTGTCAAAATATTAAGTCACACTTATGAATAACTTTTTAATATATGTTAAAGTTAGGAGATAATTAAAAAGCCTGCTTAATCGTCCATAATCTTTAGGGGAACATTTTGGTCCTTAAGAATAGCTAAGAATATGTTTGGATATTTTAGCTACTCCTAGTTGCTAAAATGTGTGATCAGCCTTAAACTAAATGGTTTGGGAAGAATTTTTGAAATCATAAAGCGTAGAGGGATAAATTTTTACGCAAACCATTTCGCAGGAATTTGCTTGTAATCTATAGTTTCAAAGCGCACTAAAATTCACAAATATTTTCAAACTGTCAACGCTACGGGGAATTGATAGTTCTCTATTCATTGGAACGAATGCAGTCACTTGAGCTTTGTGTGAATCAAGAAACAAAGAGAAATGAAATAACGATCTACGTTCTGAATTCGAATGACGCGAGAATAGCGAACAAATACAATTGCGCAGAGGAGTGTAACTTTTAGGCATTTGTCTTAACTCAAATCGGTTTGGGACTGGCGACGGAGATATTTTCGCCATTTTGAATCAATGCTTATAAGTATCACATTTTTTTATGTAATAGAACTAACGACACCTATACTAAGGCCCACTACCGATTCACTACCGGTTATACTAAGGGCCACTAACGATGAATTTGAATATCTACAGGAACAGTAAGATGGCTTTTCATCATTTTTTTCAACTGAAGCTGGAACAAAAATCAATCTATTTTTTTAGAATTGTGTAGTTGCTGTTGGTCAATCTATTTTTTGCTATCTATTTACATATAAAAAGTGCTTACTTAAGCCAATAATTACTCTTGAATCTCCAAATAATATAAACAGAAATAAAGTGAACAAAAGTCAAGAGAATACCTAATTCATGTCCAATTACAAATAAGAAATGCAGCAGACTATAATGAAGAGATAAATGAAACGTTGTTAAATTAAAATTTCTCTGAACACTTCGCTACTTGCTAATGGTAGGTATTTTGAGTAAAATAAACCAAGCCCGTGGCGCTAGTGACAGGTGCAATAATGGCGCAGCCAAACTGTCGCCAAACAATTACGTTTTTGTAAGTTTTCGCAGAAGCCATTCCTTTTACGGTTTCGGCGTGTAACTTTAGACGACGTTTATGTGTTTAAGTAACATTTGTTTAAATTATGCTCGAATTTTCCGAGAAAACGAATGCTTATATCACTTTATAAAAGAAATTGAGTTTGAAATTTTGTAAAAGAAATCGGATCGCATTGGGAAAGTTAGTGAGAAGGAAAACAAGATACGCTACAAAATACCTTGTCTTCTAAGCGTTTTTGGGCGTTAGCGATCATTCCCCGAAGTGTTGCAGCTACATAATCGCCAAAGCTACAAAAAAATTCAAAATATTAAATAAACTCTAATTCAGGTCCGCACTATTTAGTAGAACTATTTATATCACCTACCTAAAAAGTTATCGCATCATTATACCGGCCGAAAATAGACGCCAATATGAACTGATATTAACGGATATAATCAACGAGGCCTACGAGCAACAGGTGTGTCAATGTAGGCTGAATATTATGAATTATAGCATAGCAGTAAGGTGTGACCTCAGTGTTGCTAATTGATTCTTGAACTTTGCTTGTTAACCTCGGCGCATCGCTAATAGACTCCTTTCCTTTGCGATGGTAGATTTTTCTGAAAAAATTAAACAGATTTTGTTTTATATTTTTCACTTTATTTTTTATGATAATATATTATATTAAAGAGCTTATACCTGTCCGCATTAATTTAACCCGACATTTTACATAAACTAAAATATTTAAGATATGTGGTATTTATTTAACAAGTTTCTCACATTTTTTGAAAGATTTAGACATTCTTAGTCCATTATTTTATTTTGGAACAATTTATCAATTTATCAGTAATAGTACAGAGAACTTCACTTTCGACAAGTATATACCGTCTGCATGTGTGTCATAAATACAATTAAGTACCCACTATATTAGTTTTGAATACCAAGACAAACTCGCGAGTAAACTTATGCAAAACAGGTGCAACGAACATAAGTTTCAGGTGAAGGTCTATCTATTATGAACTTTACACTTTACTATGTAGGTATTTATACTCTTGTAAAACTTTATGACGCTGGTTTAAATAATTTTAAAATTATTTAAAGTGGTAGTTAACGATAGTACATGGAGTCTAGGAATAGTTTTCGATATTTATTTTCTATTTTAAAAATGTTTGTCGATCGTTTGATGTTTAAAAATCATATGAATGAAATTTTATTTAAATTTGTATATCTTAAATGACTTATATTCATTATTAAAATGTGTCAAGGAAGTTGGCGGCAGTAAACATTTACCACAAAGTAGATGTATTCAATTGCCACGTCTATACTTTAAAAAATAAATATGGGTAAAATTGTAATATATAATCAATAATAAAATCTAATATTCCTTCCTCATTTGTTTGTTGTGCATACAATATTATGCTAAGACATCGTGTAAATAATCGTAGACAGTGGAGTGGGTCAAACGGAAAAATCGCTGTTGGCGTTTCTAAAGTATTTTATTTATTATTATACATATTGTTTACTGTACACTACTGTGCAGTACAGCCGCTGGCCTTCATCGTGTTCTTATTTGTGCAGTATTTTTCAATAGGCGAGCTTTTGTTAAAGAGAACAGTGCAAGACAAACGAAACAAATACAACGTATACGTGAGCTTTGCTCATTTCAAACAACAAAGCTCGCTTATAGATCTGAGAAGTTACTTTTCTCTGTGGCTTCATTTGAATATATTTTATATTGTAATTCGTCGTCTGCTTGTAAAGTACGACTTGGTTTTATTTTGTGAGATTGAACTATTCCATAACTTTTTAAGTTTTTGTCTTGTGTAGCTAATTAATCATTCATGTTCCCATATTTTTCATTTTGTTTAACTCTTTGTTGTCATAAATAATAACTTTTTATGACTGAGTTATAAGTATTTCGCGTATGATTCATTTTTCGAGTACGTTGAAAACGTTTTATAGAAAATCATTACTATCAGCGCTGGATTTTCTGTGAAAATTCTCTTTGTGTTCACAAAATACGAAGTCTCATATTTTTGTAACTATTACACGCACAAGATAATTGAATGTTCAAATTAATTTGATTATAGATATATGTATTTCGTGGTCTGCAATGTCATTATGGACAGCTTGAAGATAATTAATGAACTGACCGCCTGGGTCCCGACACTGACTAATCAATTGTCCCGTGCTTCATTAGTATGCGAACAGATGTTGTGTTTAAACGCTTGTTATTAAACTATCTTGTTGTTACAATATATTATTTATCTACCATGTTTAGAACAATTATTATAACAACAGTTGATTTAATAGTCCAGCTCTCTTGCGTTAGCAAAGACATTAAATCCAAAAAGGCAACATCTGAAAGCTTGATGTTATCTGGGGTGTGTAAAATCTTTCAACCCGCGAGAAAAACCGAGCTAAACTCTTTTGTCCTCAAATCCAATGCTATTTAATTTTGAGGCGTAATGTTTTCCACTCAAAAATTCCAGTTGCCAATTAGTGGGTTTAAAAGCGGGTCATTTTCACCGTAGAAATCTCCGAATCACAGAGAGTATGAATTATTCGGTTATTACACGGAAATAACGGTTTCGTTGGACAAAGCATGTGAAACAGGCTGGAGGCGCGCGATATGTTCGCAAATTATTACGATTACATCATAAACCGAATAATTAAAAGGATGGTTTTAATTTTTTGTACGTAAAATTTTCTATTTTGTTTATTGTGTTATATTATTATTATTGTGTTATATCAGTTGTGACATACATTCAGTTTCAAAAAACGTAGTTTTAGTAGATCTTTCTGTAGCCTATGGCGGGTAATGTATTATTTATCCTCGCCCGCAGCAGCTTAATGTATTTAGTTTAATTAATTTGAATATATGTACATAGTAGTTATTAAATGTATTTGATTTAATAAGTATCTTACACAACAAAGCATGGTAAATTAAACATTACTGAGTATTGCTATTACTGAGAAATACTATTACTGAGAATTGTATATCGGTAGTGTATCTTTTTAGTTCTTTTTTAACGAAGTACAGGCAATTTTATGACAATGTAATTCCTGACTTGAAACATTATTGCTAGGAAATGATACTTTAGGCTATCATTTTCTATCATTTTCTAGCTTCTGTATTATAGGTACACTAGAGGACAATTTGTGTTAAAAACATTATTTGATGCATATAATTTTGAAATGGTCTTTTTATTAGCTTTGGTACCCATATGGCTAAGGTAAGAAAAAAATGTCTTCCTTTTTTCCATTTGCGGGCGCTATTTTGACAATTTATGTAGCGTATGTATCTAGCGTATCATACCTCGTATGTCAAAAATCGTCCAGCCGTTTGGGCTGTAGTACATGCCAAGGAAATGGACATACATACTTACATATGCTCGAAAAACATTACCCTCCTTGTGACGCAGTCGGATAAAAATTAAGTTTAACTAGTATATTAAGTACTTCGAGAGTTATAGCTCTGCGAAATATGGCCTCTCGCTGTGATTATAAAATAACAGGAATTTCGAAGCCACAAGAACTTATTTGCCTCTCACGCAAACATAAAACCAAGTTGTAAAATATTTGCCTGCCTTTAAAGGATAATCTCGGGCGAACCCATTTTCTAGGATTTTTACGGATTTAAAGGGGGCTTAGAGAGAAATGACAAGCTACTTTTTATCCTGAAAAAATCTAGGGCATTCTGCGAAAGGTTATGTGATATAAATATTACGCAAACTACAAGAGATGGAATAATATAATTGGTACTCCGAACATAGAGTTTATTTTTATTGATCAAACGAGCATGCAATCCACCTGATGATAAGTGGTCACTGCCGCCCATAAACATCAGTAATCTTCCCCAAGTACGATTAAATCATGCCTTAGTTTGATCACTGATGCGTTGCTACCCATGAGAACTAAGATGTTCGCCTCGTGTATTAGTACAGCTGGCAACCACGCCTCTCCAAACCGAAAAACAATAATTGCTTCACGGAGGATTTTGACGGTGGCGGAGGTATTCCCCGGTTGAACTACACGAGTTCTACCACCCGGCGTTACACATAGTTGTGATACCACTATAATGCAATAATGAAAGTAGTTGCTCCAAGATCATGGGTCGGTGCGTTGCTTTTGATTATTTCACTTTCAGCTCATTTCACTGCAGTTACAATGTCTCGATCGGTTAATTGAAATGTTTCAAATGGGTGGTTTCAAGAAATTGTTTCTTCTTTTTACTGAAAGGAAAATAATAAAGACAACAAAGAAGCCAACAAAGTAACAACGTCGTCTTTGAAGATATTGTATAGCAGCCTGAGTTATATTTAACTTCTCTTTATATATCAAACTTATAAATTTTGTTGTTTGTTATTTGTATAAATGTTTCCATTTTATGATGATTGATTCAGTATTTTCGGGTTCAATTAGGCTACTCTCACCAGAGTTTACTCTTCAGATAATTCCTGCTGATGTGATGATTCCTGTGATGATTAATTTCTAAAGCGATTAATAAACTAATTCTTAAAATAGTTTAAACTTCTGAAACAAAAAAAAAAACAGAGGAATAAAGAATAATTTTCTTTTTGACTTCAGTTAAAAACAACCGCCCATAGCTATACGTTATATCGGTAAATCGTTTTTTTTCCTGGGCCTGGCTGTTTGTATATGCATCCTTGTTTTATCCAATTTTAGTGCAATGTCCTTTGTTCAATGCACTCATAACAGAATCTTACTGAGAGTGCATTAGTACAACAAGCAATTTGCATTACTCTTATTATTCTCACATAGTATAAATTGCTTCTTAACAATTTTAGGTACATAGAACCCATTAGCGTTGGAGCTAATTAACTTTATTATGGCGAAAGCCCTTGCCAAGCACTTTTCAAATTTACTTTTGTAAAAGCCTTTACTGGTTTAAATTTTTTGTCACGTTATATTAATTTCCACAGTGATAAATTTATTGTAACAAAGGTCTGCATTGCGTTTTGTAATAAAGCTGACTGAAACTTGTGTTAAGTACTTAATGTCATGCGAGTAACATTAAAATTTAACAGGTACCACATATAACACGTTTGTTGTGCCCTGTAATAACAGTTGTATTAATGTCTTATAATAACGGTTTAATTACAATGAATTAGTCATTTAAGTAGGTTAGTCTAATTAACTAATTCTTTGACTTGTATCTTGGGTATAGTAATGTATAAAATATAAATGGACCATGGACATTTGCAATCATCCCCAAGTACGATTGAATCGCACCTGAAGTTGACCACAGATGCGTTGACTCCTGTCAACTATCTGTCTGTCCGACTGTCCCTCCTCCTCAGGAGTCTGAGGACTAATGTCGCCGGCAAGTTCGTTTGTAAGTATTACTGGTAACTACATTAGTATATATCGAAACACAAAAATTGGTTGTGGTTGTACCTCCCCGGTCAAAATACATGAGTTCCACCAGGCAAATATATATAATAATTTTATTTATTATTTTTAGATATTTTATAGAATCTATAAATACTTAATGAAATTCTTAAAATAATTATTCCGATATATAGTATAAAAACTTTAACTGATTTACCTACTACCTGACTTGGTAAACGTTATTCTGTCACATAAGAGATTAAGAAATGGAGGTCGTGTGGGTAGGAAGTAGAAAATTTAAAATTAATAAAAAGTTAAAAATAAAGAATGAACGAAGAATAAAAAAAAATTGAACGAAGACGTAAATAATATATGTTATGTCGAAGATCGGGTATGTATTTTGAATATACTGAAATTATACTATGAGTTAGCATTTGGAGAGCTATTAATACGTCACGCACGTTTAAGCCGATTATGACATAGAGGCCGATACTCTGTATTGTGTCGAAAGCTCTGCAAGTGCTGGCGTTTCATATGGAAATGTTGAGCTCTTGGGCTACGTTTTTCGGTAAACCTACCACAGATAAACCTCGTTAATAATACCTTGTCTGGATTTACAGATATCCTTTCTGGATTTACATATTTCGTTAATCAAACTAAAAGCTGAAGAAGATTGTTTCTTGTTCATTGTTTTACTGTAATAAATTAAATTTTATTTTAGCCGACTTTACTTATTTTACCAGCTTATAAATACGATATAATAAATCTTTATTTTTTCTTGTATGGAACAAGAAAAAAAAAATAAACAACATTTTTTTTCTTTGAGTTGTAGTCTGGTTAACATGTACCTTTTTTGATGAAATTTTTGTATTGTCTCCGAAAATTACGAACTAGGTGTCATTCGATTCGGAATATTATGTAGAAATTTTTAAGGAAAAGTCCCAGGAAAGTTTAAGGAATATTTCGAATCGAATGACATTTTGATTGTAATTTTTGGAGACGATACAAACATTCAAAAATGTACATGTTGGAAACTTCTGTTGTAACATGGACTGAGCAAAAACGATGATGATGTACATGTAATAGACGAAAATATGTACATGTAATATTATTTCAGAACAAAAAAAAAATAATAAAAAAATAAATAAGTATACAAAATATGTACATGTAATATTATTTCAGAACAAAAACTGTCAAAGTTGAAGTAATACAAAACTATAATATGTATCTAGTAATTTTACTACGGTAATAAAGTTTAAGTAAATTCCACCGAGACCCTCATAAATTTTTATGTTACGAGGGTTTACGAGTGTGTCACCAGTTTCTTCCCTGAACCCATTATCAAATTTTTCAATTACGGTGGTACTTATGTTTTATTTATTACAATATTAGCGGTAGGCGTAATGGCTCCTAATATTATTCACGCAAAGAAAAGTTTGTAGGTACAAGCACAAAATATATTTAGTAATGTTAATTAGTAATATATTTAGTAACTTAGCCTTACATTTATAAAATACTTTTTGAGATATTTGATAAGAATAACTTTTAGTACGACCTTGGGAGTTAATTAAGTCTACCACTACGACAACTTTCCCAGGTGGTAGATTTTTTTTTATTGTGTAAAGGTAGCAAACGAGCATGCAGTCCACCTGATGGTAAGTGGTCACTGCCGCCCATG